>BMAT01008081.1:123164-146770 GCA_019649035.1 Elysia marginata | reverse complement strand
TTTTTTTGTGTGTGTGAGTAATGGAGATTCAATAAGTGCAAATTGCAATCATAACTCATTTTGAATTAGAAATTACAAAATTCAATAACATAACACAAATTCTCCTTTGTCTGGTAAAATATGCAGTCCAGTGTGTTTTTGTAGAATTTATTAAACTAGTGTGTTACTGTTGGAGGAAGAGATGTTTGAACGCTCATTTTCAAGGGCAATAAATGTACTCATAACCGCATTAGTATTGAGAGTCTGTAACATCGCCTGTGAAAGATCAGGTGGGCGTTGGAAGATAGGCAGGAAGCAAAAACTGACTCATTAGTGTTCACTCTTGATTGTGATAAGCCCATCTAGTGGAGGCAAGTTTGTTTGTTGAACCAGGTGTAATGACATGAGGCTGCATTTAAGCAACACATGGAATGTAAAACTGTTATATAAAACTATTTATTTTATTGTCAGTGTGAGCATGTTTGTGGTAATTTTGGGTACAAACAGTTTGAGTGATCAATACTGATTCAGGGTAGCTCAAACTAAATGTTTGTTCAACAAAACATTAGAACTTGGTCTAATAAAAGAAATTGGCAGGGCAAAACAAAGAAGTTCAACGAATTTGTGATTTTGACTTTGAGGGATGGATCTTCAAAAAAATCATGCTCAATTCTACAACCAAACCTTGAGCTTTTAATTTAAATTATGCAAAAGTGTAAAACCTTAAAAATTTGTGCAGACCTGCTTACCCTGAAACATTCCTTAAGAACTTCTTTTTTTTTAATAGTAATTTTTATACACGCATTGTAATCAGCATCTGAACAACGCCTAGCAAATCAGCTCTAATTAGGCTAACAGTAACAATCCTTGGTGACAATGTTTACAAAAAGCTACAGATTATTTGAAGACCAGAAAGAACTAAGCCTATCTAGATTTTATATCTGTGTTGATTATTACAATCACTTATAACAACAAAAAAACAACCCCAAAATCATTTAAGTTCAGAGGTATTGAGTATTGATCTCATCAAAGCACCAGGCCTAACTCTTAATGCTGTTGAGCTACCAATGCTTCCCACAGGCCTACGTCTAGCTTCTAATTCTATCATTGTGCTGCAGGGAAGCAAGCATTAGGTCATTGTTGAATGTGCAACTTTGGATCCGTCATAAGATGTAATTTTTTTTTTAAAAGACGAAACATTATTTGCATACCAAACCGATAGGAGTTGGAGTTGGATAAGTTTTTTCAGTCATTTGCTGAACTACTAAAGCTTACTCTCTTGCATTGGGGACACTACAAAGCATCCTACATGTGGTGATTACTTAGGTCCTTGGACACTTATTGATTTTTTTCGTCTAATAACAAACAATACATCAGTGGCCATTAAAATCTTTACAGTAACTAAAATTCCTGTGTTATTGAGCCAGACGAAGAAAAAAAACACAGAGTTAAGACTCTTGATTTTAGCAAAGGAGGACTAACATCATCTTTTCTACCCACAAACACAGAAGTTTTTGTCAATTTTTAGACTAACCTGTATTTTTTTTTAAATGTAGGAGTTTTTGGTCAACTACTGCTGGTTCAGAAAGTGGCTTAACTCACCCAATTTGGTGTTGATACTGGTAATGCATCATTCTAGGGGCATTCACAAAATTTGTTCATTTTGAGACTAAATCATGTAGAAATTATTTTTTTTTTCTTTTTTGAGTTTTTTGCCAAGTAGATCTACCTACCCGTCAGCTGCTCTAGATAATATTGCAGTTGAATTAATCTACACATGTATACAGAGCTGTAAAGTAAAACCCTGCTTTAGAGTCTAGATCTCCATGTATGTTATCAAGATTAACCTTGCAGTAGAAATTCATGGTTTCAGGCCAAAAGAGACGGTGGGAGAGGAGACAATCATGTTTAAAGAAACTGGTGTAAAGACAGAAAGAGAGAGAGAGATGTGGAGATATAAAGATGAGGATAAAACGGTTGTAGATAAATAAAAAATAAAGAGAAGACTTTGAGAGGAAACGCAAAGATAGAATGTTAATTATTAGATGCCCAAAAGCAGGGATGCCACTCAAATTTTCTGAAAACTGAAAATCCTGGCACAACGTCACATTGCCATTGTTTATGAAACCAAACTTGTTCAAATCGGTGTGATCATTCAGTTTCTCAAGCTTTGAAAAAGTAAAATAAATGAAAATGGCATTGCTTTACTTGCACCAATTTTATTATATTTGCTTAATTAACCCCCCAAAATCGTGAGCACTATACTAGAAAACTTTAAAAAATAAGTTAAAAGAAAACAACACAACAGCGTTGAGTATATATCATATTTTTATTGCAAAAGTTCATGACGCCATATACCATACATATATTTTCTCAAGTTACAAAATATCAAAGCCTGCAAAAAATTAAAAAATTATGCATACGCCAGTACTGTACAGTTCAAAATGTCACATCAAGGTTTTAAAAAAAAAAAATACTTTCATTCATAGGTCATGCAAATTATCCATTATTTACAACAAGTCTTTGAACCAATTTATTCTAACATATCCATATTTTTCCAGTTGCCTCCTACCAGCATTATCATATTTCTTTCAGAAATCTTTGTAAAAATTAATGCAGCTATGGTTGCCACAACATTAAAAGTTTTACTGTATTGACATACAGAATCCCCATTAATGCACTTCATTTAAATGCAACTTAGAATATGTACTTTGTTAGGTTTTTATTAGTTTGTTATAAAAATGACTCACAGTTTTAGATTTGTTCAACCATAACTGCCTAGCCTATTAATTTGAAAGATTAGTGCAGTGTTGGACAACTTACGATTAAAATAGAGACAAGCGAGACTTGTACATCTATAGAAGTATGCACATATGTATTGCAGAGCAGATTGGGTGGGGGGCTATAACTTACACATTCAAACAGTTCTCTTATTAAAAACCTTTTAGACGCACTTTAGCTCTAAATTTAGTCTACTTCCTAGTTCTCCAATCCTCATTCAAAAACAAATACTGCATAACTAGTAATCTAGATTTGCGTGGGGGAAGAATGTCTTCCTTAATTCTTTACAACTTTTTTAAAACTCGAACATGACCTGAAATCATTTTGTTTTTCAAAATCATTTGCGCAGGACTAAAGCCCTTTTCTCTTTTGTTTTAAATTTTATAATTGAACAATAGTAAACTTCAAAGAGGTTTTCAGCACAACAGTTGCTCAAGTCAAAGCACTTAGTTTCTTTCGTAGGTGAGCTGTGTTACACAACATGATTGTTGCTTGCAGTCACAATACTAACTACTTTTTGTTGTCTTCGCGATCTTACTATAAATTCCTGATTTTCATGGCTTTGCTGAAAAAGACAAAACTACAGTGGAAACCTCATAATTCAAACCTCTTGGGAATGAAGAAAAACTTCGATTTAAGAGGATTCGATTTACACTCAAAGGACCAGGTTTATTAACTTAGCCACTTCTCAGTTCTAGAGCACCTTCCTCTATGCCCCCTCACCTTTGCTTAATGCAAGAACTAACTTATTCCATGGGCCAAAGACACTCATGTGTAGGTTTTAGAATGGCAACTTTGTGAATTGAGGGTTTATCATAAACCTCGAATGTTGAAGAGAGATAAAACTGCTACTTGTGCCAGGGATTAGAGGAAAAGCTTTCCGTAGGCCCCAAAATAAACTTCGAATTAAGAGGATTGAACTTTACCAACTTTCTTACCAAGTAAAACAGGTCTATATTTCTCATTATTCTTTTTTCACAAAAAATAATAATAATAATAATAATAATGAAGAACATTTATATAGCGCTTTTACAAAAAGCTCAAAGCGCATTAGACAACAATGACATTGACATATTTCCAATATACATTCACAAAAAAAAAAGTTAGGACAGATACATTTGGAATAGGTGCGTTTTTAACGCAGACTTGAACTCCTGCGAGTCCTTTATCTGTCGAATGGGCAGGGGAAGCGAATTCCAAAAGTGAGGAGCTGCATATGATAATGATTTTTCTCCATAGGTCTTAGTTTTCACTGTAGGTACAACTAACGAATCTTTACTGCTACTGCGCAATGTGCGAGATGGTTTGTAAACGCTAATCATGGATGACAAGTACAATGGTGCTTTGTTTTGTAGAACTTTGTGACAAAGTACAGCTAATTTAAATTTAATCCTAGCGTCTACAGGAAGCCAATGTAGAAATTAATCTAAAATAAATCTCCCTGCAGAGAAAAATTGTACAAGTTCGAAAAAAAAAAAGTCAATATGGTAAACATATATTTCAACAAAATTTATACACAAATTTTAAAAAGTATTTTTTTATCTTTGATGTTGTGGCACATCATTTTATCAAATTTTTACACAGACTTGTTAAAGAAATTTGAAAATACCGATCAGAGGCAACTGAAAAAATGTGCATATGTTACAGACAAATTGATTAAATGACCTGCTCTAAATATGAATATTGTGCATTACCTATGGAAAAAGTTATTGGAAAAAACTTTGATCAAAAATTTTGGACCACTCTATAAATGACTGTGTGATTGCTGAATCCCTTTACTTGTTTATCAGCAAGGCCATAATTATTATTCATGCAACATGGTGAAAGTGATAAAAGATAAAAAAAAACAAAAACATACAGCCAAGTCTATTCTATTTCTAATCTCCACATAACCAAGCATTACCCTTACAGGTTTTATCTTCAAGTTGATTGAGACCCAACATATCTTTTTGTTGATTAACATCAGAGAACTAAATAAGTATCGACTGTATTTGAAACCTGTTAAAAAAACAAACAGAAATACCATCACTTGCTATTATGAGAACTTATCTCAAATCGTTTTCACTAAACTTTAATTCACAGATTCTTTGTTATAAGATAAGAATTGAAGGGCAAATGAAAAATATAACAAAAAAAGAAAACCAATTTGTCCTGTAAAGCTTATTCTACCAAAAAACTGTAAAAATTAAAATTATCTTCTCGTCATGACTTACTTACAAAAATATACAGCATTTAATTCACAATGCATAAGTACTGATCAACTATTCTTTAAAATTTAGTATGAAATCAAAGCCTCCTGTATTAAAAGTGAAATAACATCTTGAACCCACTCTAATGTCTAAAGGGGGTTATAGGTCATGGAATGATGCATTTTTTTTTGTACAAAAATTTCTCAGCAGTAAAAACTTGGTAACATTACAGGTACAATATTTTTAAATTCTTCAAAGTGGTTGTAAAATGTAAACATGTTTTTAAGTCTGGCATTTGACTCAATGACAACATAAAAATATAAATAATCATACATCAAAACACAATGTAAAATATCAAGAACTAAGGGTTCAATTTACTTCAGAACAAAAGGTGGCTTCCACAAAAAAGATACACACACTTCAAAGCAATAAAGAGATAAAGACAACTAAACAGGAAAAAAAGCTTAAAAGCTTACATTTAAAGCAACTCAAAACAAGATTTACATAAATTGTCAAAAATCAAAATTAAAGCCTGCCAAACCTATGGTCCTAAGACAAAAAAAAATGTTTTTTTCTGGTGTTAGCTGAGAGTGACATTGTTTGGCTTGTAATTGTGATTCGACTGCACTAATGAGTTTATACCTACAAATTTGAAAGTGAATCAAATTTCTTTCTCATTAAACCTGTGTCATGAAGACCATGGGGCATAATAAATTTTTGATTTAATAATGTGCACAAATTAATAATTTTTGGGTTTTGAAACAACACAAAATTATGAACTTCTCATTTACAAAATATATTATGCTACTACATAAAAATGGCTATGGCCATATATTTTTACAGACACATACTTAGTCTTAAAAATACAGTTCATTACAAATCGGACATTTAAACAATAATCAGTGGTATCTTTTGTTGTTTTTTTTTTTACATCAAAATAGAAAATTTACAACACAAGCGGTAATGAGCATTAAAAATCTGCCAAACACTATTTAATATAAGTGGAATTTTTTTCCTGTGGGAAGAATAACAAGTACAAGAGCATGTTGGACCAGTAGGGTTCGGAATCAAATTAATTATAAGCCCACATCAAAAGATGCAACCAGTTGAAAATCTTTTAAAAAATAATACACTTTCCAACAGCATTACAACTTGCGCGTACAGAGGAGAAAAAAAACGTGTACAAACTGCTTAGATTTACCTGTTATTAGACTTAAGTACCGGTAGCCTGTTTTCTACAACATCAGTTTTTGGCACTTTATATCCTGAGGTACAAAATTTGATTCATTTTTCACTCTATAGATTCAGATAATGATAATTAAAAGATGTGCTAAAATTCCTGGGAAAAGGTAAAATAGGTCCCAGCTAGTCATTACTTCATGCTCTTATTGTTTTTAAGTTAGTTTTTATTGGATTTAGTGAAAGGCACCACGGAGTAAAAATATTGCAAATATTGCAACACTTTTTGCAACTTCAATTTGAAATTGCAACCTTATTCTTAAGTTCTTTATTGTGTCAAACCTACAATTGTCCAGCACTTGAAGTTGAAATAGTATGGATAAAATCTGAAGACGCATTAAGGCACTTGGCGAACAAAACCCAAACAAGTGGTTATCTATGTGAAGAACTGAACACTCTTGGTTCTTCAAACAGCTTGGTTTCTGGGGAAAATCTTCTGAAGAGCTATCACCTAGAGACAAGAAACATTTTCTGTTGAGATTTAATTCTAGAAAGGCTAATTATGGGTAAAAGAAATGTGAATTTTTCACCCCCAACCCCCCATAAAAAAAATACATGTATTTGAAAATTTTTACATAATATACAGAAAATGTGTACAAAATTCGTGACTTCTGGAAGACTTTTAGGGCTTTTCAAATAAAGAGATAAACATAGCCTTGTATTAATCCTATTTATCAAAAGCTACTTTACTAAGGGGTTCATTTCAACATTTGTATAGGATTTCAGCTGACTGAGAGCTTAAGTCATATAGAATATTGATATCGGAAATCTCTATGGCCTAAACTGCTGATCATATCTATGAATAAGGATTTTTATCTTACACAATCCAGACAGTAAAAACCTAGAAAGAAAATTTAGGAAACTGCACCCAAGAGGCCATTACCCAAACACATTTTGACAGCAAGTCCTCATGAGCACACAGACAATAATACCAAGTATAAACTCTCAATGATAGAGAACTTCTGTTCTGGCATGCCAGCCGATTTAAAATGAAGTTAAAATAAAAAAATAATAGCATTAAATGATTTAGAAAAACTAAAAGACTATAGCACCCTCTTTACATCAATATATAGAAATGGAAACTACATCTACTTCAATCATAGACATCAACACATTTAGAAAAAGAAAAGAAAAGGAATGTACATATTGGGGGATGGGGGAGGTTTGACTAAAATTCTTGTATCATAACCTTAGGCTCTAGGCTAAGACATACAAATTTTTTTTTGTGGTGNNNGGGGGAGACAAACTTACAATTTTACTTCCTCACTGTTTAGAGTTTGGTTAATAACATCTAGTTTTGTCACAAACTATAAGATGTGTTCATACAAGTCTTTGTTATACACATTAAACTGTTGGCTATACAAACATTGCTTTTGTGAGAACAAAAACAAATTTTTGGGAAAGTTTACAGGCTTTGGCATATTTTGTTTTGTCAAAAAAAAAAAGACAATTAAAAAAAAGGCAAAGCTGCACACTTCAATAACAGAATCATATATGTATAAAAAAAGCATACAATAGCTGACTCAAATGAGGACTGGCAATAAGCATATAAAAAGCTAAAAGAAGTTAAGTGTGTAAAATAATATGGACACCTCACGTCCGCTGCACACTTTTAGTAGTAAATGTTGACAGTGCCAGAGTGCGCTGAAAATGATGGCTTTTGACAACACGCCATGAAAAACAAGGTCCATTAAACCGTGTTTCAAGGATGCCGCTCTGCAGAATACAAGCAAACAAAAAAACCAATAGCTTCACATGTGATCTGAGTCACCTGCTGGTAAAAAAACAGTTTTATGTAGAACTTTATGATGTTACAAAAACACAAAGTAAAACAAACAATCTTGAATTACACAATGGACTACAAATTTATGTTAAACCCAAATAAGTACAGTACATTTACAACTAAATATATCTTGTGACCAATGCAAATGAGGCGCATGTTTGGAATCCTGATTTGAGAAAACTGTTTTGTTCTCATATTTTTCTATATCTTAATTAACAAAACTTTTCAAAAATATCTTTTCACAAAATGTTGGTAATTTCATCAAATGTGACCGCAATCCTGAAAACACAGCTAAAGTTGCCCAGTCCAAGCTAAAGGCAATTTCATAGTCTTAAAACCCTTTAAAAAATCAATCAAATCATCTTGCTTTGAAAATTCTTTAAAAAATAATTGTTTACGAAAAATGCATCCTGCCTTTTGCATAAAGTTGATGAAGTTCTATGCTTTCTGGTCAGATATAATAATAAATGAAAATTTCTGATTTCAGCTGGGTTTTTGGGATTAGGGGCACAAATCTTATTCATTTCAAAGTTGGAAAAAAGGCCATGTTAAAAACAAAAGCAATAGCTTTGAATGAGAAAATTATGACACCCAAACCATTTAGACTGGTTGTAATATATGTTGTACCCAGAATTTCATCTTGACACCTTCATTCATTCTTTTGCTGTACAACATTGTGGATGAATATGCATTTCCTATTACACACAAATAAAACTTTCTGTAAAACTTACTTATACAAGTCAGAAATTTCTCAAAAGTTGATCTCCATATTTTCAATCCACAGAACATAAAATGAAAAATATTAAAATGCAGAATTGGAATACATAAAAACAAATTATGCCCATTATAAAAAAAAAACAACCTATCTTTCATGTGACTAAAGAACTATGTCATACTTTGGTGTTGGAAATAAGCCTTAGTCAAATATACAAAAAAGATTAAAAAAAAAAATAAAAACAAATAAAACATTTTGGGGTTCAAATCAGCTAAAAAAAGCTATAAGGGTAAAGCAGTCTGTTTATAATTGCACAAATAGAGCATGGAAAGCTAAATTATATTGTTTGGGTTTGCATTGGGTGCAGGCAGGCAGATGGATCAGGGTCCGGATCAGGGTGGCAATCGACCCGCGAGTGTCACTAGTTCCTGGGCTTGCCGGCATTTGAGGATAAAGCAGCCTCGAGGTACTGGGAGCTGAACTGGCCTGAATGATACTGGAGAGACAAAGGCGAGCGAGTGAGCAAACGGCAGCAGACAAGCAAAGCCTCATACAGTTGAGTTCAAACACAACCAACTCTGGATAATTTGAATATTTGTTTTAACTTGTAAGATATTAGATAGACTTCGTTTAAAATGTTGTTTATTCAATTTGCTGATAATTCTAAAAGTTAAATTATGTTCCTAAGGGGGTTTAAAATACCAAAATGTGTACTGTACATATATATATATATACACATATATATGTACAGAGTGAAATTTCTTATATAAGTACACAGTGACCTTGTAGTTGCGTAACAAGTTCCAAGTCATGGACAGGGGTGTAAATGTCAAACAATCAGGTCGTTTAATTTTCAGGAAAGCAGTTTTTGCATTCTGTGATAATCTTCCTTTTGCCTGTTTCCATTATACACCCCAAATATTGCACAATATGTAGCGCAAGCAGGGGGCAAATTGGCACACACCACACAGCAAAAACAGTATAAGTTTTCAAATTGACTGAACAATTACTTATATAAAAGGAGCAGTACTATTAAAAAAAAAATTGAACATATCTGGAATTGTTAAAGCAGCGACATTTATAATACCAAGAGAAAGCTAGATCTAGATGAATTCACTTTTAAACCAAATTTTTTTTTTTCAAAACTTCACATTGAAGTGAGTAAAATGAGGCACTGCCCAATTTGCTCTTTAAGAGGCCTATACAAACTTAGGTCTCTAAGCCCTGGAAAAAAGTAGTTCATATCTAGCATCAATCAACAACCACTGCTTACGGGGATGATAAATAATTTTTCAAAGAAAAAAAAAGAGGAAAATGAAGTAAATATTGAATCTCATATAGAAAACGGACACACTATTTATGCTAAAGTTATTCTTGATTAAAAAAAAAGATAAAAGATAGTAATTTCACACAACTGGAAAAGTGAAAAAAAAACCAAAAACCAAACAAAGCTGAAAAAAATCAGCTCTGTAGCTACATTTAGTGTTGACCTTGGCCTCTCGCAAACACTACTCATTTAGTAATTTACCACAGGTGGTCTTTTCTTTTACCTTTAGCAGATTCAAGATTGGTATTGGGAAAAAGATTAAAGCTGCCAAACAGTGCGGGATTACTGCATGGGGGGAGGGGTCGGCACAGTTTGGACAGTTAGAAATTAAAACTCAAAGCAACATATGTTCACTTCACAGTAACGGAAGCAAATTCTCCACCTAGAGTTACTCACAGCTGGAGGAGGCGAGTCTTCTCGTCCCGGCATTTGCTGGTGTCTGAGGAACATCACTTGCTCTTCGTTCACGGACGGGCTGGGGGACATACACAAACACACACAAAGAGCAGAAACATTAACAAATAGATGATACAAACTCTTGGCCAGAAGCAATGAAGATGACTGGCACAGATTTAACTTTTACCAAAAATGGGGAATCAATGAAATGATCAACATACTGGGTTGAGTAAACTGCGATAAAACACCTTTCACAAATCTCTATAAAAAATTCACAGTGCACACCAAATGGTTTACATAGCTCAAGGCCCTACACACAGATAGCATTGCTGAACTTATTCAGGGAATTTTAAACATAAATTAGTCAATTCCAGATAACTACAGCCTCGATAATTCAAATACTTATTTAGTTCAAACTTTTTTTTTATTATCCATCTTATGTTGTTTTTTTTTTACAAAATGTACCGATAGGTCAAAACACAGACAATTCAAAGTTAACCTTTGTTTCCATGGGCTTCAAAATATCTGGACTGGACTCGAAACCAGTCCATTTGATGTGGATATGTTGGAACCATTACATTACTTAGGTGTTATTATTTTGGACAAAGTATTATTCTGAGCTACTAAGCTTTGATATTAGCCCAAAATTATCAAAATTTGGTGGAATGATATTAACACTTTTTTTCTTAAGCTATAGAGAAAAACATACTCTTAGAGGCTGTTTTCTGAAAAATTAAATTTCTATAAAAACACACACAGTGATGGTGAGCAATTATAACACACACATAAAATGAGAACAAATGAAGTTCACAGCTTACATCAGCAAAGGACACCTATTACAAGATTTGTATCAACCAAAATACATTATTAAAAAAATTGGACAATTAACCTGACTCAACATAAAAGGCAAACTTCATTAGATTATTTATATAAGCTACCATTAAGCCATATTCAAAGAACATGAATGCCTATCAACAAGTTGGATAGTGATGAAGTAAACTTCAGACTCTACACAAAATTATTATATCTCCCTAAACAAACAACTGACACACTGGTACCTTCGTCTATTTAAATGAATAAAATCTTTTGGAAAAGAATCTGTATTTTCTTTCGCTAAAAAATGTCAATTTATGCAGTGGTAAGTGCAAGTGACATTTTCCAGGCTAGTCTCAATCAGAATACAAGAAATAAAAATTTATGACACTAACAATATTAATTCTGGGACCTACTGTTGTGCTCTCCAGGCTATTCCAATGAGAGTATGAGTTATGTAATTAAACAAAATTCTGGGACCTTCTGTTGTGCTCTCCAGGCTATTCCAGAGTTGCCAACCCAGCACTAGAGAAAAGTGTACAAGCCACCCCCAAAAAGAGTATTTTTCAACAAAAAGGCATATTTTCAACCCATGGCTAAAAATTGCACCCAATTACAAGCTAACCCCAAAAAGTGCAACATTGTTTTGGTATTCCTATACCAATTAATAGTAATAAAAATAATTATAAACACTAGGGTGCCCAGTTGCTCAGTTAAAAAAAATAGCTATCTAACAGTTATATTATATTACTATCACACAGTATTGTATAGTGCACGATGCAGAATAATTACCAAATGTCCTGGTTATTGTTACTGTCAGTGTAGATTGTTTCATCCTTTTTTTAGAATTAGGCTTTAATTTAATCATCTAGTGCCTGAAAATTAATTCCCGGTCTCTGAAAATTTTACAAGTACATCTAGGCCTATTAAATGTATCTGCATCTAGTAGAAAAAAAACAAAAACAAAAACAATAGGCCATCACAAATTAATGTGTTAAAAATTTTTAATTAAATCACAGACACTGACAACAAGGTATATCTTTTTGGAAAGGATTTCCACAACGGGATGTCACCCCAGCTAAGCCTAAACTTTTAGTTAACAAATTCTACATGTACCTCATTTCTAGAAATAAAGGATCCTTTGCAGAGAGATACAATACTGACAAAATGAAAGGTAATGGGTAATTAATAGTAACAAAAATAACTGAGTAAATGAAGGACAATGATGAGTAACTCAATTTCAAACTCAAATTAGGCTAAAAGAGGCACCTCAGACCAGAAATCTCTACAAACCCCTAAAAATTCTTATTGTATGTGTACTGTAGCCTAAATGATTTTTCAACTTAATTTTAACTTTATCTTCATTTGAGAGAATTCCCTGTGGGTTTATATTCAAACTATCCAAAATTGCCTGTATTTTATAAGACCTAACTTTCCCTTTAATTTTGCCATTTAAATAAGACTCTAGAATCTAGATTTCTAGTCATACTGTTACATTTACTTATCTAGATCTAAATCTAGTCCAGAACATAGTCTAGCAAAGGTTAGAGGTCAGAATATGTAGTACTAGATCTATTAATTAGGGTACATGGGAAATTTAAAAAATCAGGCTCGCAACCCTCAACATAAGCACAAACACGCTTTTGATTATAAAGTATCCTAGAAGTAACAGCATCAGTAGGCTACTTTGTTATTTTGATTTTCAGACTGACAAGTGACATTAGATTTAGATCTAGAGTCTAGCTCACGGAGTACACTTGACCTTTACTTGACATAGATTCAACGATCGATATCTAGATCTTGCCCGATGACTACACTTATTTCTGCATTAGGCTACTTAGCTCGTGCGGAAGAGATACAATCAACAATGCCCAGTTCGCTGGAGCAAAACTCCCGGAATTCGATGAAAAACATTGTTTATAAAATCGGTAAAGAGGGCGATATCGGGAACGCGATTTTGATATTACTAGCACTAACGGTGGAGAAATAAAGCCGAAAAACAAAACGAAATCGATATATTGTATTGTCACGGTTATCTTTGTGCGCATGTGCATAAATGGCTGCTTCCTGCAAGGCTATGGAATTCAGTATGGAAGTTGAACGTACGTAACGTACATCGCGAGTTTCATAGTGTCATTAGTGGGATTAAAAGACCGGAAAGTCGTATTTTTCATAAGAAAATCGTACCAGCGTGTTTTGGATGAAAAAGCGTACGAAAATACGGGAAAACGTACCGGTTGGCAGCTCTGCTATTCCAATAAGAGTATGACTTGTGTAATTTAACAACATTATGGGACCTACTGTTGCGCTCTCAATGCCCTGCGGTCAGACCACGCTGCTGGACTGGCCCTTGTGATAGATCCGTACTCAGGCTCGTATGGCGGAGGTCGTGGCAGAAAAGGGTCCGTGTCATCTGCTTCCCTGTACTGTGGTATTTGTCTGATGTTTGAGAGGGGGGGTGGGAGGGGGGCACAAACAGACAGAGGAAAAAAAAGAAAAATTTAGAAAGAGAACATTAAAATTAATAGAGATGCCCTTTCTTTTTTTTTTAGAAGTTAGCTGTTACAAATAACTCAGAAGTGCCAACCTTGCATCAGTTCAAAGTGTACAAGCCAACCCCAAAAAGTGTATTTTTCAACAAAAAGTATGATCAAAGTTTTTGCATGTATTCTTAAACCCACTGACAAAGTAAGAACTATCATGTTAAGCTGCAGGGTGTGCAGCTCTTTGGTTTAAAAAAATTGCTTTCTTGCAGTAGCACATACATATATCACTATCAGTATTGCATAGTGCTTAATACAGCATAACCACCAATGGCCTTGTTATTGTTAGTGTAAACTGTTTCATCCATAATTTTGAGTTGTGCTTTATGCTAATTATCTAGTGCCTGAAAAATGTACAAGTATGTCTATTATAAAGATGTATATATACGTCCTGTAAAAAAACCAAAACAATAGGCTAACAATAATTAGTGTGTTGAAAATGAACACTGAGAGTAAAGTTGACCAAATTCGGGTATCATTTTGGAAAGGCTAAGCCCAAACTTCATGGTCACAATTTGTATCCGATTTTTAGAAATAAAGGATCATGTGCAGTGAGATGTATTATTCTTATTTGTAACAAACATTACTGACGAAATGAAAGGTAATCAAGACTAGCTTATACTCTAACTCAAGTAAATAGTGGCATCTCAATGCAGTAATTCTGCCCTGCAAACTCTAAATATACGTGTATTGTAATGATAATTTAATTTGAGACATTTTTGTGGGTTTATCTTTAAACTGCCCAAAATTGCCTGCATTTTATAAGGCCTAAATTTCACGTTGTAGACTCTAGGATGTAGTCTTACTGTTACAGTTACTAGATCTAATCTAGATATAGTCCTGAATGGAGTCTACCAAAGGTTGCAGGTCAGAATGTCAGCTTTAAACCCATTGAATACAGTGGGGAAATAAAAAAAAAATCAGGCTCATAACTCTCAACATAGCAAAAAAAAACCTTTAATTATTGAGTATCCTAACTGCATCTGTTAGGTTAGGTTTTGATATGCAAGCCTTGTATTTTTTGTGTTGACCTTTTGCACTACTTAATGAATCGTATTCGCTAGCGCAAATACCTGCATCACATTGACCGTCACTAGCCGGCCTCTCAGGCCTCATCTTTAGCAGTCCTTTATCGGACCCGGAAGCCCTGCTGCCCTACATTTTCACATCTGCCTAACTCTTCAGGCTACAGGAGCATCTAGCTTCCCACCCTTGGATTTTACGATTATCAGACTGTCGTCACTGGATATTTGCCGCCGGATTTGAAGCCCAGAAGAATTCTATCGAGCTCAAACTTTATTATAGTCTGGCCAAACTAGAGGTAGATGTTAGGTTATTCTATTATTTGTGGTGATAAGCTTTTTGGGTTTGTGTATCTTGGGTTAGCATTTTTTGGGGAAGCAATTTGGGAATTCTTGTTTCAGTTGTTTGCTCTGTAATCTTATTTGAATTCTACTCTGCCTTTCCTTTACACTTTTACCGTCACTTATGTGATTACCTAAATTCACCTTTTATCATCTTATATTAAATAGTTGATTTTTGATAATATATTAACTTTTACTCCAGACTGCCAACTTTCTAGTTGAGTTCATTATTTCCTGATGTGGTGGTCTAACCCAGGTTGTTATGAGGGTAAACTTGCCCTAACAGCATGATCAATACTTTCTTATTTTGGTTTTCCAACTGACAAGTGACATTAGATTTAGATCTAGAGTCTAGATCTAGTTCACGGAGTAAACTTGGCACTATTTCAACTATTGATATCTAGATCTTGTCCAATGACTACACTTAGATCTACATTGAGCTATTTAGCTTGCAATCTTTCATAATAAGACTGTAGAGAAGCGTTTATAATTTGAATGTTTCTAGCAGGAACTAAGCTTTAGGTAGTGGCAAAAAGATACAATGCCACTTTGATGATAAGCATTATTTATAAAATCGGTAAAGTGGGCTATATCAGGAACAGGGTTACGATATATTGTATTACCACGATTATCTTTGTGCGCATGAGTAGATATGATACAGCTTCCTGATAGGAAAACTCGGTACCAAGGTTGAACATACTTGACGTAAATAACAAGTTTCATACTATATTAACAGTGGGTTTTAAAGACCCGAAAGTCTAATGTTTGATCGGAAAATCGTAATGGTGTATTTTAGGCCAAAAAACATATGACTATACGGGAAAGTATACAGGTTTGCAGCTCTGAACACTGAGAATAACAACTCATAACAACCCCTGGCTACCACAGGGACTACTTTCAATGTTTCACTACTGCTACTCTTTTTACTTTCATATTTATTGACATAGCACTACCAAAATGCTACAAAACTTGAAAATACAGTGGAATCCCGATAAAGTCAACACCTTGGGCCAAGAAAAAAAGTATTGACTTTAAGCAGGGCTGACTTTATCCGTTTTTGTGGCGCGGAGGTAAGGTAAACTATGAAGAAGATTGGAATATGCCCCTTGTAAGTAAAAATTGGCACTATTTGAACTTGGTTTCCAGGTTGAGAATGTTTTACAAGAGGTGAAAAACAACTTGATTAAAGTACAAGTTTAGAAAAATTTACGTAGTCTGTAGTTGTAAAACAGTGCAATCTGTAGAGCTAGGCTAGATAATATCAATGTGCGCAGCGTAAATACTGTGACCATTAGATCTAGGAAGGAACTAGGAGAAACGATGCGGGCTAGCTCAGGTTAGTTAGACCCAGGGATAGGGTGCTTTGGTGTGTAGGCCTATATGTAAACACTGTGCGCGCTCAACTTTAATTTGTTCGACAGGTGTGGCAAAGTGGGGAGGAGTGGGAGAATGATCAGCGAACTGCCCCAATCAGCACCAGTCTCTGTCCTCTGTCCAGAAATAGCCCTCCGCTTTCTCTCCTCTCCCCCACAAGCCCTCGCCAGGCTATTGGGCCCAGACAGGCGAGCATGCGTTACACCCAGTGTCTTGAAGCATGAATGGAAACAAAGATTGCCCACCCACCCACCTTCACTTTCCCCTTTGACTGTCCCAAGATGCATCTGGGGTCTCTCTTTCTCTTTCCATCTGGCCTCGAGTGGTGACTTTAAGTGGAAATAGGTCTGAGGCAGTTGACTTAATGCGAAATAAAGTTACTTGAATAAAGAAGGAAAAAAATGGGACCGTTGCAAGGTGTTGACTTTTAACCGAGAGTTGTCACCAAGCCAGTTGACTTCTTGGGGATTCCACTGTAGATGATCTCTGTTGTTTTTAATTTTGCGTGTAACAGAGTTTCTTTATGGCCCAACACTTCAAATTAAAAAACTTAATTGATGCAAAATTTCTTAGGCGCTTTACCTTCAGCCAGTCACATTTTAGTTATATGAAATTTAATTTCTTGGGCCTGAATATTATCAGCCCAACTGGTGAAAGTTTGCATGGTTGATGACCAAAGTATTCAAAAGGTTCAAGCACCGATACTACAAGAACTTACCTTTTGCCATAGGTTCTCCACAGGCATGAGATCAGGAAGATCATGATAGCCGAGAGCAGAGCAAGCAAAGCCGCCAACAGCAACAGCAATGCTACAGATTGTCTGCAGGGACAAATAACAATATACAGAATATAATGATGGAAATTTGATCGGATATTGATTGATAAAACATAAAAAAATGTAAGTATTGCAACATTCTCTCAAACTAAGACTAGCAGATAACACCTACATAAGACCTACATAAGCAATAATTATTTTTGGAACTACAAAAAAAAAAAAAAACCTGATGGACAAAAACTTGAAATTTTGAAACTCACATCAGTACTAGGGTAAAGAATAATTATATGTAAGTTAATATCTTCTTCCCTCCCCTAAATATTATTCTAAAAATATGTAAAAAGATGCTTGGAAAGAAGTGCAAAAAAACATCATAATAAGAAAAATTCAGACAGACAAAGAGCTCATCTTTCTGTCCCTGGAAATAAAAATATTTTTTAACCCTCTAGGAAGAGTATATTGCAGTCTTCTCCACACATTTAGAAAGGCTTGGTACATAAGACTAAAATTTAAATGAACCTTAGATTGGTCAAATGACTCTGTTGTGCACTTACATAAACTAATGCTTTCAGTTTTTAAAAATTAACATAAAACAACAGACAAAAAGTATAACCTCTCTTTGTCTTTTTTGTTTATCTATCTATCTGCCTTTCTGTATGCTTTCCCTACCTCTGTCTAGTCTCTGTTTCTCTGTCTTATAACTGTCTGTCTGCCCCCTTTGCCTCTCTTTTCTCTCCTTTAGTGTATTTCTGTATCATTTGTATGCCTGCCTTTCCTGCTAATCTGCCCGTCTGTCTCCTCTGCTTCTGTCTGTCTGTCTATCTCTCTCTTACGTGTCTATCTGTCTTTCTTCCACTGCCTTTTTGTCTATCTTTACTTATGTATCTGTCTGTCTATCTTTCTTTTACTGTTTGCCTGTCTGTCGCCTCTGACCCTGTCTGTCTGGCTCTCTCTTTCCTATTTGTCTATCTTTCTCAGCCCTTTTCTGTATGTCGATCTGTCTCTGAGGAACAACAGCTGTGACACGACTAAGGACTACATACAGTGTGCCATGGCAGGCTGAGTTGACCCCTGTGATGTAGTGGTTATGGAGGACCGTGCACGTTCCGACATTGGTGAGGATTGATGACAGGTTGCACTGGGCCTGGACAATGTTGTCTTCAGCAATCTTTATTGTTTCCTCAAACTGAAGGATAAATAACACAGGAACCACAGTAAGTGTCGTTATACTGGGCACAAACCTTTAAAGCCGACACATAAAAATATCAATGCAAACTTGACTTGTTGGGATAAAGGTAGAGTAATTTAAGAAATCAACTAAATTAGAATGGGAATTGTAAACGGTATTAAAATAAAAGGAATAATTCAATGCAAATTGCAATACAGAAACTATCCCTTTGAAATAAACAAGAAATAAGTTAATCAGTTCATAATGTATTTGAAATTAGCTTGGATAAAGGAAACATTATGAGCACGAGCCATTGCTATTGTGACCTGACTTTTGAATAAAACACCGGCTGAAAGGGATAGAAATAAACAAAAGTGTTGAATGTTCACAAAGAAAAACTCATCACAACAATGCCAGGCTTGGGTAACAGTCAGGGAAGTTTTTTTTCCAAGGCTATGTGAACAACAAACTATTTAACAAAAATGCTAGACACTTGGGTGAAATCCTGCAGATTTATTTTGAGAAATGCCCAAAGTTTTTGCCTTTTAGGTTGAGTCTGATTTAGATAGGAAAATCTGCATAGAACTAGATATTTACTGTTGACGTCAACTGAATAAAGACATGCCAGACATCATCGTCAGATTCAGAGACACTAGGAAAAGGTGGCTGTTGACTACCGAGTATTAAAATTTTTTGTTGTTGTTCATGTTGTACATAAAAAGGAAAATGATGTATACACTCGAGTGTCTGACGTTAACAAGAAATATCAGTTAAAATACAAGAAGAAGACAAATTTTAAGTGACAAAGTGTTTTTAACGAGTGTGGCATGAATATCATAATGTATCATATATCTTTTTTCAACAAAATTCTAAGAACTGTAAAAAAAACCCTTAAGGAAGACACTGATGTGTTTGCTAAAAAAAATTTTGGCTTGGTTTTTGCTATGCACTTGTTTTTTTTTTTTTAGGATTAACTGCAAACCTCTCAACAGCTTGATGAACAAAAAAGCACAAGAAAGTTTTACATAAGGAAACAGGATAAAAGCAAGCTCATTAAGCTAACTTGCAAAGACAACTGCCATTGCCAAAACATGTGCACTTTCGTAAAATGTTGAAGCAACTTAAAACTTATTTTAAAAGATGAATATTCCACGCACTTAGGTTTTGATCATTGCACAATTTAAATAATAGTAATAAAAGCGGTAATAGTAATAATAATAATAATAATAATAATAATAATAATATCTAAAGAAAATCTTCATAACAAAAATGTTATCAATGCAAATTCATTCAATATGTTTAGCATCTATTTTTACAAACAATCTTGTGTCACTATGACAAACTAAAAAAAAAATGGCTATAAGATTAGCCTCTTGTTTAAAATTAAATTCTAACAGATGTACAGATAAATGTTTTGACAGCTCTGAGCTTTCAAGTGGGCAAGGCAAATCAAGAAAGATGAAAATGTGTTGTCTGATAAACTTAAAGAGAAGGGAATAATTAAAAATAATTATCTGCAATGGGTAATTACAAGATTGTAGAAAAAAACTGTACACAACAATACCAAGAGCGATACAGGTTGTTTTTTCTTAGAGTGAGAAGCAGTTGAATACAAACCCAACTGAAGGGCTTTACAATGCACCATCAACGGCAGGGAATTAAGGACAAAAATTAAACAAAAAGAATATTATAATTTTGTATGGCAGCAGAAATAAATTTTTTTATTCAGGCTCATACCCTTACTTTAACTTGACAGCTTTTCAAATTAAAGTGGGAAACTTTAGACAAACTATCTAAACTAACTTTCCAATGCATTTCTTTTCCTCTATGGTATACTTTTCTCCTCTTTCTTGCTGTATTCTTTAAAAAATAAAAGTCCAAGTTTTCCACTTGAGTCTGTCAACCCATGCTAGTCATATTTCTTTCATTAGCTATGACACTTTTTAAAAACACTCGTAATTCTTTCAAAGTTCTGTATGCAAAGTCAATTTTGCTCCAGCTTGGAAAATAACCCAAGTCTTGGGGGTTTTGAACGATCCCTTTTCCTTAGCAAGCTACAAACAATGTGAATAAATTTTGACTATTTTTTTCAGAGACAAGTAAAGTGTAATATCACACTGTCTGTGGCTTTTAAAATTAAAAATAAGCTAAAACATTTCAAAATGATAAGACCAGGAAAATACTTTTATTGGAGTTTAGGACTAAAATACTGAATACAGTCACATTAGTTGGGAGGTCAAACATCTTATAATGATTAGAAAAATAAATGGCCTATTTAGTATTAGATTTTAAAAGGATGTAGGTCATCTGGAGTAGAAACCATTTTTAACAGGGTTGGTTTCAACAGGGACTTGGTGATAACAAGTGTGTCTTTTCTTCCTCTTTGTTTCTCTGAAAAGCAATCAGCAATAACAGGGGCATCAGATGACTAAAACTGTTGATAACATATTGCAAGACAAGTCCTCCCAGTACACAGGCTTTTGAGGCAACCCCCGGACAGTCCAGCAAGTGGTACCGGTAGGCCTGTATTGCTGGCACTGGTGCAGCCAAAACAGGCACCTCCATTTAAGCATCTCCCTCCCTCATATAGGCATAGACCTACATTCAGAACACAGTTCATCTCCCTCTCTCAATTTAGGATGTTAAAAAAAGCAAACACCCTCTGATATCTGATTTAATACTTTCAGGGGTTTGATATAAGGTAATAAAAGAGGGATCTGATGTAGCAGAGATTTTGCAATGAAAAAAGCTCTTCACTATATCTTACCCCAGGGAGTCCATATGGCCTTGTGTTTTGGGCGATCGCATCCAAAACACTGTTTGCCTGCGTAAGAGCATTCTGGGCCTCCACAATGATCTACGTGAGGTGGGAAGCACAGAGCAATGTGTTGTAGGGTGTTACCATAGAATATAAAACAAATATGTGCGGGGCCCAGGGTAAATCAAGACATGAGTAACAACTTGACATATTGAGTTATGATTATATTCTAAGAGTGTATTTTATCATCTTAAAGATTCTTCAAAGAAGTTAAGTCTAGAACTATTTTACTCCTAGATGTTTCATTTTAAAAAAAGAAGAGTTATTATGTAGCAGCTTTCTGCATTTAAAGGGCTCTAACTCAAGAACTAATTTTAGGGACTCATGCCTGATTTACTCTGGTTTCTTCACATGTTGATTTGAAATAGCACATAGTGAATGAAGGAAAAAAATATGTGTTATAAAATAAAGATGATACTGTTGGGCTATAACCAAAAAAACTTTAATAGTTATACCATAACACTGGTCGACCTGCTCTTCTCTTAGATATATATATTGATTAAAAATCAGACCTTAAAAATGAAAGACTAGTAATAAGAAACAACGATAGCTTTCAGTTTTCATGATGTTATTTCCCCAAAAGATAATTTTTTTAGCAAAAACCAGTGAATAATTAGAGGCAACATCTGATGTATAACATACCTTCTGGTAAGGTTGTGATGGGTCACTACACTTCATGTACATCAGAAGTTCACCTGGGGTTAAATTAAAAATACAAATGTAAAACCATTAAAAGTTTTAATTTTGCTGACTTTCCTACTTCTCAGCTAAAGAAAACTACAGGAGAGAAAACCTTAAAAATCCTTGACACTTCAGTGAATAGAGAAAAAAAAAAAAAAAATCATAGTTCTGATGCTCCTTAAAAAGTGTACAGAATAAAAAAGGGGTGGGGGAGAGCAAAAACAATTAGAAAATAAAAAAGATGGAAAAACCAAAGTAACTTTTAAGTTTCCACCCAACAGTGCCAAGTCTTGCAAGTGGCTGGTAAGCTCAGTCCAAAACAAACGCCCATCAGAATCAAAAGTAAAGCCAGGTCTTAAGAAAAGCTAACCACACCCGCAAGTAGTATACTTTGGATATTTCAAACACCTCAAGTACAATAGTTAACTTCAAATTGTTAAAAAATCTCTTTACCAGTATACATAACAAAAGAAGGATAAAATCAGTAATCTAAATGTTCTAATTATCCAGGCTCGGTATTTGGACTTGATCGTGCATTATGGTATTTTTTCTGCACCTATTAGAACAGATGGAGAACTGCTTGCAAAGACTCCTAAAAAAAAAAAACTAAATAAAAAACCTCATGGATCGGTATGAAAAAACCTTTTTCTCTGCAGAAATATAATTGCAAAAAAAAACCAACCACTTTCTGGACACAAAGAAGAAAATGCAAGAAACAGAGCAACTTAGCTGATGGATATAGAATCAGAGTAGGAACATCAATTTGGAAGATTCCAGAAATGAAATAAAACATCAAAGCACTCCACAACCTTTGCATTATGAGTTCAATCTTGGAGTATTACTATTTTAGTTAATAGTAAAACTTTTTCTCATCTCAAAAAGTGCAGAACAATGCTCCTTTAACAAATAGTCACTGCATTTTTATCTGGCCCTTTTTTGCATAGTCTAACAGTCGGGCTATAAAAGTCTTAAGTTAGATTTCTTGGCTTCCCTTTAGGAGGCTGGCAGATCCAGGCATACCTGAAGACTCTGAGCCAGTCAGTTCTTTCACAAAGTAAGCAGTTGGGTCCAAGCAAAAATCACTGAGTCCCTGCAACAGTGGGATAAGCCAAAAAACACTTTGCATTACGATTATGAAAAGTTCATTCCAATGAGCGCCACCTAAATAGGATATGGTCAAATTAAAGTAAAGCACACTCCATCCTTCACCCCGGAGATATACAAACAAATACTCTAAGAAAATGGTCTCATCATTCTGCCATTTTCCCAAACTCTAGGTTCAAATTGTTTTTCTCTGTCAAGATGGACAACTTCAATATGGATCACAAAAAAAAACAACACTTAATTATAGTTAATATTGCATGAGCATCCAGGCAAATTCAATTAAGAGTTTAGAGCCAAAATGAAGTTTAACTTTGCTTTCAATCATAACTAATTAACTTCTAAGATAAGAAATGTACACTTGATAAAACAATGAGTTTTCAAAATTGAAAAAAAAAGTAATCTTATAATTATATTTGTTTCATAGACAAACAAAAATCATTCTTTCAAAGCCTTAAGAAAGTTTTCATTTTAACCTGACTAAAAAAAAATTGTAATAATCATAATAATGACATATAGCACTTGTATGGCACACAACCACCACATAGCTGTGTTGCTTT
>BMAT01008081.1:79860-92544 GCA_019649035.1 Elysia marginata | reverse complement strand
GAGAGAGAGAGAGTAAATATATGACTAGGAAGAGGAGTAAACTATGTAGAGCCAGAGAAAGAGAGCAGAGAAGACAAGAGAGACATAGTCCATATTTAGTTCTATCGCCTCAACTTATACTTTTATGTACTGTCCAATCAGCCAATAACATAGGCACCTAGATCCTAGTCCGGGTTCACTACACTCTCTTACTTAATCAGTTCATGGAAGTCTTTCCTGTCCTGCATCCTGTAGGGCCTATAATGATAAACAAAACCTGGGTCGCTAAAATACATGTATAAATAATAAATGTACAAACATTACTCGCCACATCAACCGGTAGCGCTGTCGTCTCAGTTCAGCTTGCAGGTCGGCCTTAGGTTACGCATGCACCGATCATGCACCGACTGACCGAGTTACCTGAAATGGAAGGGAAAGAAAGTCTTTTTCGGCAACCAAATGCGCACTGTGTCTGTTTCAGGAGGTAGATTTCTCATTGTGGCAAACACCGTCTTCATTTTTTAATGTAGAACTGACGCAGTTCTAATCTTATAAACAGACTAGTTCATTACACACATACGAAAGGCCCAGGGAAAAAAAAAAGAAAAAAAGGATGTAATTTTTATCCTTGTTAATAAGTGCTATTGTTTTTGTTTGGGACTCAAATTCTCAATGTTATCTATTTGTTTAAGCCTTTCGTGAAGTGACCTCTCTCTCCAGCCTCCATCTCAGCTCACACTTAGTGTTACTTTCTCATTTACCTTCTTTCCTCCCTGCCTTTCGCTTTCACGTTATAATAGTTAATTGCGGCTCACAATTTGAGACTTAGGATGTAAAAAACTTGTAAAGTTACTACTGTTACTAATTCTCAGAATCTTATCAATCCGTGAATGGATGAAACACAATTTTTCCAGTGAATATGTGAATGTGTGTGCGTGTGAGAGAGAGACAGAAAGTACAGAACGATAGATAATAAATGGGAGAGACAGTGATAAACAATGAATGTGGGGAAGAGAGAGAGAGAGGGAGGGAGAGAGGGAGGGAAAGAGAGAGAGAGAGAGAGAGAGAGGGAGGGAGAGCGAGAGAGAGAGAGAGAGCGAAATAATCATTTGACCCCTTTTGTTATGGTTTTTGATCTCCGTTTCTCGTTATAGAATGAAACGCCAAGTGGTTTTCCAAGCCGGGAACGTATTGCAGTGTATATAAATGTAATTTTAATTATGATGTCCATCGTCACATTCTTCAAGTGAATGTGTCGGAAATCCTGAACTTAGAATGTCCGCTATGAATAATAAGATTGCAATAAAGAATAATGAGGATTATACGATGCATTGTATGCTTGCGCCTCGGAAAGTCCCTGCGCGTTTATAAACACTAACCGCTGGACACCCGGAGGTGAAGTCCACATTATACAAAGATCGGATTTCTCCGTCGGCCCGCTTACATTTGCTCACTCAGTAGATGAAACTTGTCTCAGAAATAGTTTGACAAACGTAAATAAATACATAATACAATTTTGTTAAAAATTTAAAACAAAATTAGATTGGCGTCTTTTAGCTCATGTATAAGTTATAATGTAATACAATGAACTTTGTGATTATGGGGACTTAATGCCAAACAGCGAACCTACGTCATCGATATTAACAGTTGTGGCTTAATTAAGAGAGTGAGATAATATAGATTAGTCTAGCCTAACAGCGTCAAGGGACAATGACACTTTTTTTTTCGCAATGTTAAATCAATGTGAACTTTTTTATTCAAATTACGTAGGTCAATAAATATAATTTAAAAATCTTAAGTTTAATTTTGATTTATTTTAGGTATGTGCAGCTCTATCGTAGTAGTGAAATTTCCATTCTAGTTTCTTGTTGCGTAAGTTGCATAAACAAAAGTTTTTTCTGTCTTGGGCAATCCTCCCCCCTCCCCCCCCCAAAAAAAAAAGGGAATAAAAACAATAAAAAAGGACGTTTAGTCCTTGATAAAGGCTATTTTCAGACATTACTTCCCTGCTCTCAGACGTTAAATGAGTAACCGGTTATAGGCAGTAAAAGATCTTTTCAAGTTCTAGAGTCATGCTCGTTGAATGCCGTTCTTCTGTGAGCTCTGAAAGTGTTTCCTTCTATATAAGCCTGTCGTACAAACCACATAAAAGCGGATATATATATATATATATATGTAAACGCTCTTTTTATTATTAGACTAGCTATTCCCGGATTGTTGAGAAAGACTAGCGGAATATTCAGTACACTGGCTTCCTTTAAATCTAAGCACGATTAGGCTTTTGAGGGGTTTTATTTTAAAACCGAGCACAAGCATTATTGCTGCGTCAAATACCTACCTTAGCCTAGTCTAGACTGCAGTGAAGGTGACAACTGGGCATGCAGTTCCAAAACCTCATGGCTTGTCGTGGTCCTACCTCAGTTTTAGAACTTGTACGTTTTCCAGCGCTGGGTTATATCCGGTAGCCAGTGATGATATGAACACAGATCTGTTGCCAAAGTTCTGTCATGTATGTGTAGTCAAGGCTATGTCAAGTGGTTTCTTGATAGCATTTGGTCTACGAAACGGAACCACAAAGATACCCCCTACCCTTTTGCTATAAGGAGGATCTTGCTGAACCATTCTTTCTTTCTTTCTTTCTTTCTGGAATCTAGTGTAAGAAATGCGGATGCCATTCCAAATATCGGCTTTTCTCGTGAAGTATATAAGGGCTGTTTAAAATTTATCTTGAATTCAACTTTGGCTTCATGGACATGGCAAAGAAATGTGTCTGGTAGTGGTAAACAAAGCATCAAGTCAAAACTGAGTGCGGATGCTTGTTTAATCAACTTGGTAGTATTATTGAACAGAGGCCGTTTCATTTTTGGCGTTTAGTGCAGTAATCAATGTTGGCAAGCTTACAATGCTGTGTGCGAATCTCTTCAACTGTAGAGGTAAGAGTAGCATTGTTAAAAATGTTACATGTATAATGCTATAATAAAAAATAGAGATTTTTTTTGCTAACTGCAGCGGGTTATGAAAATGGATAAAAGACATGCACCAAAATCTGACCTTTTTGAGGCTAAATCGTGGACAAAATAATTTTTTCGTTGTTTTTTTTTTTTTTNNTATACGCTAATAAAGGGTAACACGCTATATAGCAATTTATTGACCTAAATTATCCCTGAAGGACTACACTAGTGAGCTTAGTTTTTGCGGACGTCCCAGAGAGAGCTACGAGCTAATTTTTCTAGACTACATCAACAGCTCTAAATAACATTGCAAGTCAAGTTTAATCTATACTCAGCTGTTTTAAATCCACATACCGGCATAAACGAAAATCTTGCTAGATTTATAGAAACTTATCTACATCTAGATCTAGATGTATAAAAGATTTTAACAACTCCCCTATTAGTTAGATGTATGTTATCAAGATTAATCTTGCTCTTGCAGTAGAAACTTATGGTTCAGGGCCAAAAAAAGAAGGTGGAAGACGAAGAGACAGACAGGCAAGCAGGCCTACAAACAGACATTTAGAGACAAAGCAAAGAGAAAGATAGATAGATAGACAGATGATAGAGAGAGAGAGTAGAGATGTGAACTTTGATAAAGAGGAGGGTTAAAACGGTTACAAATACTGTGCAAAGAGATATAGACAGAACGAGCTGCAGTAGAAACTCACCATTCCATTTCCAGGGACATGCACCTAAGTCTGAAAATTTTGTCGGTAATTCATACAGACCTGCCATTCATACAGATGAAATCAGTATTATACTAATTTATTGGCCAAAATGTTAAAAAAATTCTGATTTTCTGATTTTTATTACAAAATACTGATTTTTTTCCTGCTCGGCAATCACCTAATGAGCCAAACTTCAGAGTTAATTTTGTAGTTTTTGTAGTTTTTTTTAATAATCTGAAAATAAGATATCAGGACTGTATCAAAATGCTTAATACCTTAGACCTTCTGTATTATTAAATGGAGCGTGGTAGTCTTTATATTATTTTTTAAACAAATTAAATTACGATGGCCACATTAAAATTGAAATACTAATGTTTTTACTAAAAAGTGCCAGAGTTTGTGAGTTTGTGAGTACTGGTACATGGTTATACAGATTTTTTAACACTGAATACTGATTTTTTAGCTCAATCATACTGATTTTTTCCATTTTGAAGACAGGCAGGTCTGTTCATAGAGATCGATACTCTTAATTTTTGTCTTTACAAAAAAAAAAAAAAGGATAACGTCTCTCTTAGTAGTAAAGCGCTGTAGTCTCACTGCTTAGCCAGAACGACGGGGCAGATGATGGTAGAATGATCTAGATCTAAAGTCTAGATCGAGGTTTGTGACCTCAACTTCTGGAAGTTACATCAACTGTAGCAGATGAGCCTATATTATTGTTTAACAATCTAAATTCAATCTGGGAAAGGCCCTTTTCGACATTCAAAATCTGAATATGCTTCAAGCTCTAGATTCGAAGCCCAGCCATTTTCAGTCTTATCTTCCCTCATAAGCCAGCCACAACCCCCTTGACTTTCTTCAGACTGCAAAATTCATCATAGCGTCGTTGTCACAACGGTTAGAGCGTCGTGCTGATAATGTGAAAGTCGAGGTGTTCGAAGCTCAGGGGTTCGATTCCCACATTTGCCCCCCCCCCCCCCCCCAACCAGCGCTTGGATCTTTTAAAATCAAATGCACTTAATTATATGGTATATTATATTTTTAACGAAAGGCTTATCAACTTTATTTAGACGAACAACATGGGCAGTGTAGGACCTTTTGAGTGGGATTGGTGACTCTCATATCAGGGTCGTTTTTTTCCACATTCAGTCTCAATCAATCAGAGGTCACGTTTTCACCTTTACTTAAATCAATTCTACTATCTTTGCTGAAACCCGCGAAATTCGCATGCATGTTGCAAGTAGCTTAGAAAAATCGCTTTTCAAAGAAGAAGCTTGGGCGCAGACTTACACAAACATTTTCAGCTAATTTTGTTGCTGAGTAATGAAGCAGGACAGAGTTGCATCTTATGTGGTTGTAATGCAGCTTAATATTTTATTTGTCATTTAGGCGTTGAGTGTTGGAGTTTTTACTGTGACAGCGTCTAAAACTGAATCGAGTCTTGGAAGGTACACCTGAAATTAACCGACTTTTTCTTCCTCCTCTCCATTTTCTTCTTGTTTTTTTTCCACCATCATCGTATTATTCGTTCCTGCTCTTTCTATCCTCACACTCCTCATATTCTTCTTGTCTTCCCATCCTCCTCTTCATTATATTAGATATCGTCATGCACTAACGCTTGAAAATTAATCCCTGTGCAACCTGCTATCTATCTCCTTACAAAGATGAGTAAAACTACATGCCAAACTTGTCCTATATAAGAAGGACCTTGTGACTATAAATAGCTTCAGTACATTGATTCATCTTGACCTTGAAAAGTTATTGCTACTAAAAATAGTATTAGTATATATTGATTCTTCTTGACCTGTACCTCTGTACCCACCCTTCTCTTCCCGATAATTTTCCGTATACAGTCTATCAAAATAGAATACGACATTACTCAAGGCTCTCTAACCTTTACGGTTTTACAAAATAGTTCGTTGACTTTTTCGGTGGAGGTTTTTTAGCGCCAAATCACCACACAGTCCACGGGTGCTACACGTACTGACAACCTGCTTTCTATTTTTAAAAAAGTGAACCAAATTTGTGACATTGTTCGTTAAGCTGTTTTATCGAATTTCATGTATACATTCTCAAACACTGGGAGCGCGACACTGATCGACATATAAGAAGAAAAAAAAACCCAACAAAGTACAGACCTATCCATCTGACGTGCACACGGCACAATGTTTTTTGTGTATGTTAAATTGGCCTGCCGTCTCATGACTGAGCAAATACCTAGGTTCTACTTTGTCCCAGCAACGCCAAATAAAAACATTTTAGATGCAGATACAGAAACTCATCTACCTGTCTATTTTTTCGGCGGTGGTTTGGTCATTCCACATCGCTGGCACCGGCTCTGTGGCCTAGCGGTAAGACACTCGTTTCGAGATCGAGATGTTCGTAGTTCGATCCCCGGCCGAGACAAACCAGGGACTTTAAAATTGGTTTTAGCAGCTGATCCGCCTAGTGTCTGGCGTTGTGGATTTAGTGTTCAGTCTGGTCGGCCCGGTGTCAGAATAATGTGGCTGGGTGTGTGTACGCAAGCGCTCATTACATCACAGTGTGGCAGCACGCTTTCAGCGTCGTCTCTGATACAAACTCGAAGTTGTCAGGGACGTTAGAATTTAAACAACCAACCAAATCACCTGGTGGTCTTGCCCTCCTTCATCTTGCTGCGGGTTGATTTCCAAGAACGAGCATGGCTTTCCACAAACTGGGTGCACGTAAATAAAAATCAAATGGCAAGCAATGCTAGAATACTAGAAGCACACTTCGTACCATAGTGTTGATAAACGTACCGTGACAGGCCTGTGTGGTCCCACGGCTTTCGGACCAAGAGCTTCGTGGTTCAAGCCGTCTTGCCAGGTCGACCTTTTGTTTCTGGTTGAGGCTTTTTGCACCCAAAATAATTTTCTCGCATCACTCAGGCGTTAATAAATTAGTCACCACCCTCCATAGGCAGTGAAAGGTTCTGTCAAGATGCTATAGAGGGGAGCTAAAATGCTCTTCTGTGAATTCAAAAGGTGCCGTACCGGTAGTTTGATGGGGAAACCAGGCGCATAAAACATAGTAGTGAATTGTGTTATATGAAACGCTCTTTATTCTACACTTTGCATTTTTCAGTTGCTACTATCGACCACAGTACTAATAGACCCAGGCCTACTTCTCAATGAACTGTGGAAGCGTCTGAGAAAAGATCTTGTGGCCGATAGGCTTGCCAGTGGCATTGCCAGCGCCAGCATTTTCCACACATAGGCAAGCACCTAGATCTAGATACCACATTGCACCGACAATAATAATAAGTCATAATAATATATTGAATTTATATACCGCATATCCATAACAATTGAGTTTGCTCTATGCGGTTCACAAATGCTAATAAATACAATGATTGTTATGTAGGCCTTTGTGGAATTTCTAAAAAGCAATGATCTATTTATAGTTAATAGATCACTGCTCGCAAGGGATCGAATGACGTAAATTTTAATTAACTTAGAAGTCCACGGACAACCATAAAACGGCTCTCTAGCTTTTACCTAGCTAGGTCTTTACTACCTTATCGAGGGTGCTGCAGCTGCACAAGCCATGTTTATATTGTTGAGGTTAACCAGGTCCTAATTGGTCGGTACTGATAGACCTCAGGATTAGATCCATCCATAGGCTAGCCTACCGAACTTCAATCAAATCGGCGATGAACTGTGTCGAGTGACCCAGTAGCTGGCAAAAAGACTGCTGGCGACCTAAATTTAACTTGCTTTCGTTCCATATTTTCTAAGTGCCCCCCCCCCCGCACTATTCAAATACATGTAACTGTTGTGAATTTACCCCCGAATAAACCTTTGAAGTTTTTAAGATGAAAATCAAGAGATAGGAAGCAATAAGGCGCGATGTGTTCATTTTTTTGTTTTTGTTTCTGCATAAGTTAAAACGTAGAGATCTAATCTAAAGACTTTTCCTCTAGGCGAAGGAAACCTGTGATAATTTACTAGTTTATCATGCTTGTTAGTGCAACCTTCTGTGGCAGGTAGGAACCCTGAGGTATGTGGTTATCTGGACTAAGAACGCTAAAACAAAAACTTTTTGTTTAGCCTAGCCTAATGTTAATATCTTTGTTAAGCCTAGGTCTGGAGAGCTGTATACATTTAGGCCTAATATTCATGGTTGAATAGCTAGACCGGAGAAGAAAGGCGAGCCTGCCGATCATGCTACGCAATACATAATAATCTCTCGTTTTTATCTCACAAATTATAATATCCCCCTCCTTTCTGTTCCAACTATTTCTTCAATAATTCCCCACTTCAGCCATTATTATTATTATTATTATTATTATTATCATCATCATCATCATCATCATCATCATCATCATCGTCATTATTATGTTAATTATTATTTATTCATTATTAAAAAAAACTAGTCGAAAAATTATTGGGACAGCGTCAGTCTTATTTGTTGGTCGACGAAACCAAGCATGTTTTATTAGATAGTGCTTGATAGGCCTAATACTATTCGCCACAAAAAGGACTAATTTGTAACAAAAACAAACGACATACCGGTAGTTCAGAATAAGTCAGTATGGCGCGACTGACTTATCGCCTATGTTTATGCCCGGCACAGTGAGCCAAGCTCGGCAAAGCATTAAAGCAAAGGCCACAATCGGTCAAAGCGAGGGATTCCCTGGTCGATGTGACTCACCACCCCGTGGCGAAGCCAGTAGCCAATCAGCGCCAACCGAAGTGCTGAGTCATTTCACGGCATGAATGAACCGTCGTCGCATTGGGTGTTTTTAACCAATCAAATCGCTTGGGTAGCCTCCTGTGACCTCTTTGAGGACATGACCCCTGAGCTTAGCCCGAGCTAGTGAGGCTGAACCCGAGGCGAGGCGAGGCATGTTGTGGAGACTGATGACAGTAAACAGGCCATCGTCAGCCTAGCCACGCATTCCGCTGATTCCAGTCTTTACCATTTAGCCTAGTCTGTCTGGCGCGGTGTTGTTACTTCATATTCTAGATGTAGATCTAGCGTACATTAGATTATTATCTGTGAAGTGTTGGTAATACTGTTTGCGGGCTTATTATCGGATTTATTTTGTTATATTCCGTATCCGTAGGTGTAGATAAACACCTAAATGACAATTCCTAGACCAGTGACTAGATGTATGTGCTTCCAAAGGCCTTCATGAAACTTGCATGTCCTGGATTCTAATCCCAGATTATTAGTTACCAGACTAGATTTGATATTACTCTATCAAATCTAACTTGAAGGTAGCTGAAAAACTTGGCACTTTGTTTCGCTTCCTGGTTTCTAAACTTACAGCTGGAGTTTAAAAGTACCGATAGCTGATCGATATTTAGATCTAGATCTAGCCATCTAGGTTCTATATCTTTGGTCTAGATTTCGGCCTAGATGTAAAATCTGTGATTCGAGAAATTAGATTTGTGCACCCAGATCCGCCTCCCGCTTGTGTTATGTGACCCGCGTGAATTGGGTCGACCTTGGACTAATGTGACAGTGGTGTGTGTCTCCGGGTCTTTCTTTTTGATTCTGTAAATTAGATATCTATGTTCATTTACCAAGTATAGACCATTTAGATCTAAATTTCGACATTGGAGTAGCTTAGATTTAAATAGAGGTGGTCTGTACCTTAGAACACAAAGTTTTGGATTCATGGAAGAAATTACCAACAATTTGAATAACTTGAGAGTTTCTGGACGTATTCGGGGCAGGACAGGGGCAAACATGGCACCAAAGAAGAAAGGTAAGAACGTTACCCAAGTAGGCTTAGGGAATTTGATTTTTCTCTCTGAGTCTTCCCTAGATCATCCTTAATAGTCATGATAACGAATGAAGCACACATCATGTTAATCTTGACCTTTTCAATGATGAAAATCTTCCAGATTTAACCTAATTTCAGGTTTTTGTGTGTTAATGCGTTTTGTCTTATTTTTATATATTAAAAATGAAGCGGTAGATCTAGATCTAGTCTAGATAAGATTTACTTCTTATCAGCTTTCAAATAATCTAGATTATCTGGATCTAAACCTACCCCCCTCCCTTTTTTTCCAAAAAGGATGGGGAGTTCCCCTTTCTTATAGGCCTATATCATTATATGCTAATCTGTTAGCCCAAAATCTAAATATCTCTTTATTAAAAGAACATTTCTTTAAAAAAGGTTATAGATATAGTAGATCTAATTCTATCTCTAGATCAAATATCACTAAGCACATTAGGAGTAAGACAGAAGTGTTCCATCGTGGTCAGATTTTTTACCCGATACGTGTAAAGTTAGATTCTAGTCATTTACGTCCCCGTGAGCTATGACGCTACGCTATCGCAGTGACGTTGACTTCTCTGTCTAGAATTCTAGTGGAGAGTGTTAGGGCCTAAGTGTAGATCTAGGTATTAAAGTACATTGTAGGCATCATTATTTCATTTTAGATCTATTTCTAGGTTCTGCTTATGGTGTTTATACAAGAGTCCATGCCTGGGGTCTAGTTTCTATAGACCCCTATCTGAAAGTAAAGACATCTCCAGATCAAATCTAGATCTAGATCTCGATCTAAATCTAAATCTAGCTTCTAACGTTACTTCATTACCATTGAATAATCTTGTTAAGGTTGGACATATCTCTGCTAGACCCGTCGCAACAGCTTCATTTTGATCTTTGACCCAAGTTTCAACCTAGCAATTTTCGAGAATGAAATTTACAAATACAGAAATCTTTGCCTAGGCTATTATGTATCCATATACCTTACAGTGTACGATATTTTTTCGATCATATTGTCTGTCAATAGTCATAACGATTTGCTTTTTTCTTCTACCACTCTTCATACTATGTATCGGTAGCATGATTAAATTTTAGAATTGTTACTGTTAGCAGATTCATCTTGCCATTCCACCCAAGGCTATAAACACTACGGTGTTGTTACACCCACTTGATTAAGGGACAAAAAACTTGCTGTGGGGTAAAATTTTAAATGAATTATTATATATGTAGGCATACGTATGCTCGTCTTTGAAACAAGGTGAAAGATTGATAAACAGATAGGCTAGGTTAGCTGTAGGTGTTGATCCCTGTCCCATGCGATACCCTGTCAGGACGATAATTTTATGGATCTTTTTGACCTAGATATTGTTCCTGGTTCATAGCCAGATAAACAAGCCTGTCTAAGATAACGGGGGTAGACCAGCGCCTCATTTCTCACTAACAGGGAATTATTGTTCTCCAGTGACGCCTAACGATGCTTTTGACTCACCTATTAATTATTCCTCTGGACCCCACTTGTGTCAAATCACAGTTAGCATTAATTTCATGTATCACCTGTAAGGTGACTCCATGTTAGCAACAGTGTCCGAAACTTGAGTCTTTTGGTTGCTATTAACTAAAGATGAAGTTTGGTTTCTATGCAGATATAGAGAGATTTAAAGAATGAAACCACCCACTTAGCCCAGTAATTGGACTGCATCGATCTAGATGTAGCAAAATCAAATAATTTAACATTAAAAAATACAATTTTATTTTATTTCAACAAAATTAACCTTCTACTTACACCCCTAGACATGCGGGAGATTGTTTTGATATCACCATAATTACGCCTACTTCTTTGCACCAGGGACGACTTTTTTGCCATTTCCAGCCAGCCTGGCGGGAGCTTTGCAATGTCGATTATCGACTATGTAACTAAGCTATACAAAGATCATATATGTTGGTCCTCTGATTTTTGCGCTTTCTTGCGTTCAGACTTCATGATCATCTCCGGAATAAGTTATATCGTACAATGCAGCAATTTCCATATCTAGAAGCCAACGTTACTGCTGGTATTTGTGATACATTAGTAGTAGTAGTTGTAGTATTATTGGCACACTTTATGTCGTCAATTAAAAAAAAGCGAACTCAATTACTTAAACTGTTAAAAGACTGTGTGGTCCGGATTTGAGATTTAAGGAAACATACATACACTCACTCACTTTCAACCATTGAAGTGAAAGACGTTGTTTGGGAGGTAGAAAGACAGATGGGGTGTGACGAAAGATTTGTGATGATGCAGTGCTACCCACCTCCGCCCACTGTCATTGTCATTCTTAGCACAGCGTTGTGTCCTTATCGCTGGCTACTGTTTCCTCGTTCCTATTTTAAGCATTACTTATGTTGGAACACAGGGAAAGGCGCTAGGCCTGGAAAGGTTAAGTAAGGTGCCTACACAATACTCAATACATTTCGTTTGCCAGCGCCTTTAGGGAAGTAACAGGACATCAAAGTAAACGAACTCTACTCCATGCAGTTTCTAGCGTACTGGAAATCCTTTTGACAGGTATTTCTTTTTTCCCTGTATTGGAAAAAAAATGACATGTCGATGAAAGTGTAAACAAACCGAGCGATAGAGAAGGGGATATAGACCGACAGATATAAAAAGATAGATAGATAGAGAGAGAGAGAGAGAGAGAGAGAGAGAGAGAGAGAGAGAGAAAGAGAGAGAGAGAGAGAGAGAGAGAGAGGGAGAGAAAGAAAGAGAGAGAGAGGAAGAAAGAGAGAGAGAGGAGAGAGAGAGAGAGAGAGAGGCGTTATAAAAGGAGAGCTAGAGGGGGGATTTATAGAAAGAGCGAGAGAGACTGAGAGGTCTAACATGAGAGTTTTGAACAGGCACACCCAGAGATAAGTACAAGTAAGGGACAGACATGTCAAAAAATCAGAGACGGAGAGGTATGAGGAACGTCAAAGAAAATGGAGAGAGAGAGCGAGAGAGAGAGACTTACGTGAAATGTACTTATACTAATCTCTAGCACTTAAGTTTTTCATGGATTAGGCGTTAATAATTGTATTATATAAAAATAAGCGCACCTCGCTTACATTTTTTAGGTATCGAACACTTAAATAAAATCAATAATGAACAGGTCAAAATGTCTAGGTGTTGGCAAATGAGAAGTGATGGCCGCGTTGATCCGCTGTAAATCTAGACAAAACCTGGCTGATTTAAGCCAGGTGCTGCGCTTTGCAGCCCGTCTAGTTCTTTCATCGCACAGCGGCGCACACTTTCCTCCCTTTCCAACCTTCAACGTACACTCAT
>BMAT01008081.1:63113-75601 GCA_019649035.1 Elysia marginata | reverse complement strand
TAAACTCGAAGCCTGAGGCTAAGAGGGTTTGTCGACCTATTAACCTGGATTAACCCAGTTTATTTTTTAATTTTTTCCTGTTTTTCAATACATAAAATGTGGATAGACCTGCTCGAATCACTTGTCTCTACTTCTAAAATGTTCAACAGCGGACATCCTTTTATGCTTAAAGTCTAGGCAGTTATGGTTGAACAGATATTAAAGCTTGTGTCTTATTTTTAACAAACTTAACAAAAGCCTTGGAACAAAGTATATCTGTATATGTCACATTAGGATGGGGTATTTCGTTGAGCGGGATGGGTTAAGAGGAGTGCATGTATTTCTTGTTCTTTATGACGAAAGAGAGAAAATGCTACACAGACAGAGAGAGAGAGACAGAGAGAGAGAGAGAGAGAGAGAGAGAGAGAGAGAGAGAGAGAGAGAGAGACAGACAGACAGACAGACAGACAGACAGACAGACAGACAGACAGACAGACAGCATTTCTTTTCTTTAATACATGTACTTTCTGTAATACTCATAGTGTTACAATAAGTCAGCCTGACTGAGCATTGCTTATTTTCAATACATGTATTTATGTAACTTTGTATTGACTGAATAAACTTGAATTGAATTATTGCATTCAAACGAAAAGCATTAAAGGGGATGCCGTTTTACTTTATAACCTCTATTGTTGGTTAAGACACACTGATTCAAAAACCCCTTCCAAATGTGGAATTTTTGCGTGACATGTGAAGAAAATTATTCTAAGAAAACGTTGACCAAACATTTCGGGCCGCACTCTAGGGGTGAGGGAGGCCTGGTCGGTGGTAGAATGGGTGGTGGTTGGCAACAGTGGCTGCGTTGAGAGCTAAGCCAAGCTGCGCTGAGAAAGAACGTGCCTTCTGTCGGCGTGAGCAGCTTATTCATTCAACACTCTGTGTCGTTCAAACTAGTATGGGTCAAAGGTCAATGGGGAGCTCGTTCAGTCAGTGCACGTATCACCACGTTTCGCTGATGATGCCCAGGCTTGTATGTATAACGTTATGGCCTGGACGTTACAAGTGGGTGTTCCTTAATAGGTCGCCGCGCTCGCTTTTGACTCATAAAAAGATACGAACGATGGCGACGATAGAACACCTGCCTTTCTCTATAGGTCTGTCTATTTGTCCGTCTGTCTGTATATCTATCTTTATACCTATTTTTCTAACCATTTTGATTTGTCTGTACTAAAATTGTTGATCAGAAGAATAACAAAAGGTACCGTGTTTTTAAAAAATAAATTTCATTTCAATACAAATCTACATGTCTTTTCCTTCCTGCTCTGTCTCTCTCCACCAACCGATGAAGACCAACACTTTTTTCTTGATTGAGAATAATGCCAGCGATAACTACAGTGATGTGAGCTTCTCTTATATGGGAATTGTGTCTATGTGCACGTAATTGCGTGATACCATTTATTCTGACTATTTGCTATATATACACGTAGTTGTGTGCAGCTCTGTAGACCTACGCAGAATTACCTGCAGCATTGTATGAGTGTTTCTATTGAACGCAAACAACGTAGACCTCCCTCATAACGTATTGTAAAACATTTATCTATATAACAGTATTATCAGTCTGAGCACTTTCTCCTTCCTTTTTGGTAGATCCACGAATAATTCGACACGAGCTGCCTGAAGTCTTGTCTGTCTTAGTAATTGATAAATTCATTTTAGACTTCCACCGCCCAAGTCAGTCTCAACTAAGGTTTGACGCATTTTCCCCCAGCAGGCCAATACACACCATAGCAATTTCAACTTATATTTCAGAACATTACAGTACGGCTACCTGTAAGTCACTGAAGTTACAACATTCCACAAATTTCAAACACTTCAGCTTTTAGCCAGTACCCATTTTACCGGAAAGTGGATAAATTGCTTCGTAAGGCAATTACCCTTTACAACATGAGTCGTGGTCAGGAAGCGAACCCGCAACCGCCGAACTAAGTCCTACCAGCAAACCACTTACGAACGCTGCCCCTCGGTTTTTGCCATGTTCGGGGTTATGTGTTCAGGTGCAATAATCTGAAATATCCTGCTCTCGTCGTCATTTTGATCCTTCCCTTGCTCTTTAGTCATCTAATCCTAATCTTTCTTGTGTTTAATGTTATGTGGCGTAGCTGGTGTATTTTAACTTTTGACAAGGTCCACGACTTTCAGTCTTAAAATGGGAAACTAGCTTGAAAGGTATTGTGACTTTTTTATTGGAACATCAGTCTTCTCGGCTTTGACGTCGCTATGTCCAGCCTTTTTTTTTCTTATCTCAGTCGCATCTCTCTCATCTGCATTAACCCTGCCCAAGCACAAAAAGTGACAGAAAACCCTCAATTTCGTACTGTTGCTTTCTGTTTGCTGTCTAACAAAATCTAAACTGATTTTGTGGCTGATAGATTAAACGTCGTGTAGAGAAATGCATCATGTCTGATGCGTTGGGCGAAATTGTCTTACTTAGTCGAATCAGATTTCAGATATGATAGGTTGGAAAGTGAAGGGTTCATGTTAATGCTGAGATGAAAAAGCTATTGAAATTCGTGAATTGTTCTCCAATGTACCATTACAAGCTTATCGAATTTTATGATCTTAGGTTTATGACAGTCAGAAAAGAAAGGTTCTTTGTCTTCATTTCTTTTAAATTTTTTTACTTGTTGCAATTAATTGCTTGAAACAGGAGATTCTCAAGGTATTTTTTTTTAAAATTAATGGTTAAAATATAAAGGCTAGTGGATTTCATTAGACAGTTCAAGTAGAAATTACGTGTACCGTATGCCGCAATTACGTGTGCACAGCAAACTTCAGAAATTTTTTATGACACGTAATTTCATGTACAGTCATATATAGACTCAACCTATGTCATCGTTACCAATAATAGGGTATGAACAATCCAACCACGAGTTTGTCACAAGTACGTGATAATATTAATAATGTAGGACATGCTTGGTACATCACGACCATCATTATTTTGTTTTATAACGGGTTGGTAAGGTGACTCAGCATATCATTGTGAGAGTTACGGCTATTGGAGCCTGATTACAAAAAAAAACAACAAAAAAAACCGACGCTACTTTCTTTAACATGCTGTGAGCCCAAACTGCCTTCCTTGATTAAGTTGCCTCAACATTTAATTTCCTAAAGTTATAAAGTTCAGATTGTCTCTTCTAGAAGGCCTAATTATCAAGCAAATTACCGTCTTAACCCACATGATGTGCTTGTGTGGGGCACACCACCACAGTTGAAGTGCATCATTTAAGCATACTGACAAAATCTTTCAGTGCCCATAGCTGGGTATTCATTTAACGCCTCGGTGAGGCGTCGAAATATGCGCAAATGGACCTTCCAACACGTTCTGAACTCAAGCACTTGATCCGAAAGTTGAGCTCTACCACGACGCCACAAACATTCTTTTCCTTCTAGTGCGACCATATTAGTATCCGGGTGTTGTACTTGGGCTGTGATTTTGAAGGAACTCATTACAGGATGGCCTGAATAGTTTTCCCTTGAGAATGATTACACTCATGGTAACAACACCAAGGAGAACCGAAAAGTACCAACAAAAGAAGTGTAAAAGAAATGACAAGAACAATAGCATCGGTTATATTGATATTTATAACAGTGATAATAATATCAGTTACAATAATACCTTGTAGGCATGCCTAACAAATTCTTTTGCAAGGAACGGAGGCATGCCTAACAAATTCTTTTGCAAGGAACGGCGATAAGATCACTGACCGAAAGTTAGGTATAAAAGAAAAACCCCGGTCGCTAGCTATATCTAGTTAGATCCTAGAGGAAGAAAATGGCCGTCAGTGACTTCAATCAGGGTTGCAAGTTTTCACGGTGGGGAAGAATTTTATGTGTTTTTTTTTTACTTGCAAAACATGAAAGATATTAAATTAGTCCATGATACTGACATTCATCTCCCAAAACGACAAAGACTTCAAAATCACAGATGTGGAAATAACGGAAATAACAGTTGCAGTACGCAAGTATCCTTGCTCCCGTTTCTCGGAAATGAAGTTTCAAAACTCAAAAAAAAAAAACTTTAAAGGGAAAAACAGCAATTTGCCATTGTGTTGCTACCATGCTCTCGTCACTTAGAGAGAATAACTTCTGTGATGGAATGAAACATTCTCTGTAATAAATGCGTTACCAATAATAGCTTGGAAGGAATCACTTTTTACTACAGCACAAAGCATTAATGATTAAGCGCAATCATCTGGTAGATTAGAATGTACGAGTAATAGCGTTGGTGATCAGAGTGTTCGACAAGAGAACACTTTGTTGTCATTCAGTTCACTGTGTATATTAAATCCTACCGCAAGTTAGGTGTCACCGAAGTAAGTTGTTGTCATTCACTGTGACAATGTTGTGCCGTATTTCCTCGCTCTGTTGTCATTTGCTATTGATACTTTGTCGCATTTTAAGAGGTAGGGTATGTGTGTGTGTGTGTGTGGGGGGGATGTTAAACAAGCATAGAACGTAGTAACAGTAGGCTTGAGTAGTAATAATTCAGTGTCAATACAAGTATGCAGTACGTGTTGCTGCCGTCAAGCGTTAATGTTCAGCTCTCCATATTTGTGGACGTTGCAGGCATTGGGTGGACAATTAGAATTATGGTTTGCCAAATAACATCGCCTTAGCGGCCATTCATCCTCTTTATAATGGCCTATTTTTTTAGTTGAGAAGTATACATACCATCTGTACTGTTTGGCCGAGAGGCGTTTCACAGAAATTGTCTCCAAGAGCTCTCCCTTATGACATAACCAGGAGAATGAAACAGAGATGGAGGAAGAGTGAGAGAGAGAGAGAGAGAGAGAGATAGAGAGAGAGAGAGAGAGAGAGAGAGAGAGCGCTAGCTTTTCTTCATTTGTCTATGCCTATATGGAATGGCGAAGAGTTCATTTCGTGAAGTATTCATTTTTTATCACTTCACATGTACTTAAATCTCCCCAAAGCAAAAGATTTGATGTAATTCTTGGAAAGAATTCCTTATTTTATTATCTTATTCTATAGATCTGTATAGGAGATATGTTATGGTGTTGGAGCACAATCTTTGACAGCTGTCTGCTCAGTCTTATCTTATTGTATCTTATCATCAAAGTCAGTGGTGTAAAGGTGACTGTCAACATCTGATATCTGATTAGATGATCCTGCTTATCGCCGCCGTTTAAAAAGCATTCAATAGTTTTTATGACACCCCCCCCCCCAGGTACCAGAGTGGATATGAGGCTGTGACAAAAGGTCGTTTGGCGTAAAAAGACAACTTTTGGTGCAGAAATTCATATTAATTTTAACAATATACCATTTAATTCTAATATAACTAACTAAAAGCAGTATATTTATTCATGTTAATACCAAAGTATTTTAGATACTCCCAAGACTTGCACCACAGTACAAAATTCCCACTTTACGAAATCCATGGTAGAATCACTGGCAACACGATGGGTTTTGTGCTCCAAATGTTGTGCTCTGTAAAAATTGTTTGTGTTGAAAATGTTGCAATCAGCCCATAACACATTTTAAGCAAGATTATACAACATAGTTTTAGTTCTGAAACATTTGATTTAGCCCCAAAGCCTGCCATGACACCACTCCTGACACGTCACATGACCTTTTGTCACAGGCAGGTTTATCAATCGGACGTGCAGTCCAGTAGCCCATGTATAAGTGTGGAGGTTTTTTTGTTAAGCTTCTCTATCCCCCACCCTTGCAGTTTGGCTTTAAGCCTGTTGTGCTCAGGCCAGACTTTGATTCTTGAGAGATATGTATCAGAGCCAGCATGGCTTAGTGGTTTGCACTTCAGACTCTTTTAACCACAAGTTCAATTCTTAATCATGACTCATGTTACAATCGCCTTGTGAAAGCAACTTATCCACACTTTCCTTAGCTCACCTACCTGTAAAATGGATATTTGGCTACAGGTAGTGCTTGAAATTTGTGAAATGCTAGTATTTGAGTTCCTAAACAGGCAGCTGTACTGTAATGCTCTGAAATATGAGTTAAATTGCTCTGGTGTGTAACAGCCTGTTGGGGGAAAGGTGTAAAATCTTGGGACTGCCTTTGCCATTTTTTTCCCTTTTTTTTTAATTTGAGTTAGAAATATGTCTTTAGTGGTGGGTTTTTTTCTGAGATGTAATCTGTTAATGCTAATTTTCTCAGGTCCCAAGTTGCCGATGCCCCCTCTCATGATGCCAGAAGAGGGCGAGACGACAAGCAGAGCTCTAACACAGTGAGAATATACATAGATTGACAGCTATCCAGCTACATTCTTGCTTCACTTAGGATCTGACCTCTCACTTTGCTTACTATTGTGGAGTCTTGGGCTAAAAGACACAAAACAAAGGCCATTTTTTTAACCATATTTATCTTTACTGATAATATTTGAAGGGATAAATTGTGAAAAAAATTGCTATCAGCCATTTTAAAAAGCTAAGAAAAGGTAAAAAAAGAAATTTGATTTTTTCTTTATAGTCACAGTATAGGCTGTTCCAAATACGCTATGATCCTTTTAAAGAATGACATCTCTAACCAAAATAAAATATAGAAATAAGTTGTTTTCACTTAAAATCTCAACATTTTCAAAAATGAAGGAAATGCGGCCGCTATGGCTGTGGATTTCTAGTGAAAAATCTTAACTAGGAGGTAGTTGTCTAAAGCTTCTGGTTTGTATTTTAAAAATAAAGTATAGAATCTGGAAAGTAGGCATTCTCAAGTTCACTATCTTTGATTGTATTCATGGAGGCTGCTGCAGTTATGATTGTTTTTAGTAATGTTGATCTATTTTTTCATTATGAATATTGAGAATCACCTTTGAACTAAAAAAAAATTACTATACATCTTTTAATTTTTTTTAATATCACAGAAGGATCCAGTTTTATCAAAATTCTTTTTATCTATTAGGGTATTTTTGAGTTAGCTATAGTCTTTTTTAACCTGATATTTAAAGGAAAAACACTGTTGTTTCATCACCACAAGGCACAATTGTTTTCGCCATGTTTGTTGGTTTTAACTAATTTCAGTTTTACAGGGTTTCATTGTATTTTATCCCTAAAGGTATCATATATAAGGAGTTTTTTTTTACAATATATGTTATTACGGAATTCATGATACTAAAATTATTTGATACATTCTCTGAGGATTAATCAAGGGAAAGCACTCTATTCCATCCTCTTGCTTTATTTTGCAATATTCTCTCATTCCTCAGACCTCCGCGAGCTGACCTCGACTCCAAAGCTACACTGACCATCAATGGAGAGAAATTTGTTTGTGATTCCAGTGACCTTGAACACAAGAGGTACCTGGGCCGCGGGGCCTATGGTGTAGTGGAGGAAATGACTCACAGACCTAGTAATGTCATCTTGGCCGTCAAGGTAAGACATGGACTTTGTCACTCACAGATCTAGTAATTTCATCTTGGCTGTCAAGGTAAGAGCCATGATCCTTGTCGCTCACAGACCTAGTAACATCATCTTGGCTCTCAAGGTAAGAGCCATGATCCTTTACGGCTCACTGGCCTGGTTACGCCATCTTGGCTGTCAAGGTAAGAGCCATGATCCTTTACTGCTCACTGGCGTGGTTACGCCATCTTGGCTGTCAGAAGAGCCATGATCCTTTACTGCTCACTGGCCTGGTTACGCCATCTTGGCTGTCAAGGTAAGAGCTATGATCATTGTGACTTACTGACTTGGTAACGTTATCCTGGCTGTCAAGGTTACAGTCATGGTCCATGGGACTCACAAATCTACAATTAGTAATGCCATCTTGGTTGTCGAGGTAAGTCTGGGTCCATACCTTCAACAAGGCTGCCATAGCTCTGTTATATACTTTTAATGAAATAGCTTGGACATAGACCGAAAAACATAATGATGTTCTATTTTCCTTTTACATTAGATCATCAGGTAAACTTTCATGTGACAGATCACAGTCACAGCAGGTGAGCACGCTGCAATCTTACAGGAACAGGGGAGTTAAAGGATTATCGCATAATTGTTTTTTTGTATCTAGTAATTTAGTGCTAGATTTCTGTTAATGCTGAAAATACTTTCACTTGTTTTCTCATTTTTCCATTGTTATGGTGCAAGTTCTTGCATTTCTCTTTTCCTTGTCATGGTTCAAACTCTCTTACCTCTATTGAAGAAAGTGCATCTTACATGTGATCAGATTAACACATAGCATTGTTTTTTTATCTTCCACCACCAGAGAATCAATGCCACAGTGAACAATCAGGAACAGAAGCGTCTTCTCATGGACCTGGATATCAACATGAGGAGCGGATCATGTGAATACACAGTTGAGTTCTATGGAGCTCTGTTCAGAGAAGTGAGTTTGGTGTTTCAGTTTTAACTGATTCAGAGAAAATAGTGTGGATTAATTGTTGAAGCAGCATGATAAAATAAGTATAATTGTAGAATTTTGACATTTTGAGATATGTGCATCATTTGAAAGTTTCCGAAAAGCTTAACACAGAGGGCCAGCAATGAGTAAACTTACATGAGATTCTAATATGCGGTCCTCCACTTTTATAATGAAAGCGTTTTTTGTCATAGCTCCTAAGGTCTGGAATGTTTTATTAGAAAAAACCTGGAGAATTGGCACAATTGAACCCTTTAGGCAATATTTGAAACTGAGTTTTTAAAGATTTTGCTGAGATTTTAGAGCATATCGGCATTAATTTTTATACATTTCAGTGTAACTGTAAGATTTCTCATGAGTAGGACAGTGGCTTGTTTAGATAATGTAATAGTTTTTATGTATTTGCATTGTAAAACTCTTTGTTTTTGTTTAATGCTCCACTCTTCTACAAGGGTTTTAACTATAACTTTATTCTGCTATAATGTATGTGTTAGTGCCACCGAGCACAGTTTTAGTGGATTTTAGGGGCTCTATAAGTGAATTATTACTAATTATTATTATTCCCAAATATAAAGAACAGTGATGAGTATACTTGCAGGAGAGATCCATTCCACTAATTGAATTATACTTTTAAAAATCTTAACCTAGTTTTCATGTTTGTCTTGTTGAACTGAAAGTATACATATGAAAGTCAGATCTAGACAGCGACTTTTGTCCTGGAGGAAAAATGTCAGGCGGCTACCCCAGTCTAGGGGAAAAATATTAGGCAGCTACCCCAGTCGTTTAGCTATTAAGCCAGTGAAAAGATTTTTTTTTTGTTTCTTGAATATCGCGTGTGATGACTTTATTTAGAAAATTTCAATATAAATAAACCAATATTAAAAAAAAAAAATTTAGCAAACTTTTACCCGTGGATAAAAATTGTCAATTTTCTCAATTTAAACCTCACCACACCTTAACCTATTCTGTGAAACTGCTACAAAACTAGTAAGTTCAAATCGTCATTGCATGATTCTGTTTTATAAATCATGAAATAGGAAAGGATGCGATTTGGGTGATGACAATTAAGTCTTAATTATCGAAATGCACTCAAAGTTTATCACATGAGTTTTTAACATTTAAATCCAGAGACCAGTAAAGAAATATTGTGATGTTAGACCTTTTCTTTTTTTTTGAAAGAATTTTATTGAAATAATCTTGAAATCTCTTTAGCAGAAAGAACCTCTGTCAAATATTTTTTGACAAAAAAGTGATCAGTCTTAATGAATGTGAATATTTAGGAAACTTTTTTCTTGGGGAATTTAGTTTTGGTTTCTCAGATATCAAACTTAAATTGGAGAGCTCTTAACGTTACAGGGTGAATTTAAGAACAATAGATGCATCTAAAAATTTTACGAGCACTAAAACAGTAAAAGTAAACATTGTTTCTAAAGTGCTTTGTCAGTATCACTTCTAAATCTTAATTTGTGTTTATTATTTATTAAAAGATCTAAGAGGTGCAGTGTAATTTCTTGTTTTTGTGCTCACCGATTGTCCTGACATCCGTAGGGAGATGTATGGATCTGCATGGAGGTGATGGAAGCTTCTCTAGACCAATTCTACAAAAAATTGAAAGCACATGGTGAAAGAATACCAGAAGGAATCATGAAAAAAATTGCAAAATCAGTGAGTAAACATTTCAGCCAGTGCTTACTATTTTTGAAAATCGTTTGGGCTATTGCTCATGGACACCCCTCAAGCTTTACGTCCTGCTCAAAATTTGTCATTACAGCTTGCTTCCTATTAATTTTTTCTTGCTAAGGAATATTTTTCTTTGTAAAAGGCTTTTTTACAAACAAAAACTATTTGTCCTATATAAAATAATAGAAATTATTAGTCACAACTTAGGCCAATAGCTGTGTAAATAGGAAGTTTTATTTTTTAAACACATTTTTTAAGTAAATTGACACACAAAAAATTTTTTTTGAGACATTTAAGGTTAAGCTGCTTCATTGTTTCAGACAACTCTTTAACGGCCCAATGATAAAAGGCACTGTGCCTAAATTGTGACTGTTATAAAATAAAAGTCAATTCTACTCTTTCTCCTCTCTCTTTCTGTACATGCAGGTGGTGAGTGCCCTCCATTATCTGCACACTCAACTGAAAGTGATCCACCGTGATGTGAAGCCTTCCAATATACTCATCAACAAAGCTGGAGCTGTCAAGATCTGTGATTTTGGCATCAGTGGTTATTTGATAGACTCAATTGCGCGCACAAAAGATGCTGGTTGTAAACCTTACATGGCGGTAAGAAGTCATAGTGCCAAGAGTTTCAGAACAATCAAGGCAAACGCGACCATTGTAGGCATACATATTTTATCCAGAATCAGTCAAGGAGGAAAATATACTCACCACATAAGGGCCTTTTGTACAAGTTTTGAAACATTAAATACCAAATGGGTGGGAAAGAGAAAATACATTCATAAAATCATCTGCAACCTAATGAGGATATTTCAAATGCACTGGGAACAAAATTCAACTTTCAATTCTTAGTATGTATTACATAAAGAGGTAATATGATTGTAGTTAGGATTAAGCAAATATTTAAATTATCCAGGTTTAAATTATGTGGATGTGACTTTATGTGGAAGAAACATGTGCTTCGGAATGGTGCTAAATTTCATCTTACATGTCTATCTATGCCTGATTTACTCTTTGCACTGGAAGTTATAATGAATTGCTGACAGCTTTTCCCAGCATGATACATCTCAGACTCATTATTATTATTATCATCGTCATCAAGGAATTTAAAGTTTTGTGAAAATTGTTTCTCTTTGCATCTTTTCACCTATGAGGCATAAAATGTCACTTTTAACGTAGGTGATGTTGAGATCATCAGACTTGACATTAAATAGTGTAGATAATGTCAAATACGGTATCCTACAATCATAAGAGCAGAGAGGTGTTTATGGTATTGTAGTAAAAGCCTTGTTATGGACTTAACCTCACATTACTTATTTGATATCCTGTGTCCTCTCTGCCAACAGCCTGAAAGAATAAACCCAACAGAATCTGGCAATGGCTATGACATCAAATCAGATGTTTGGAGCTTAGGTATCACAATGGTAAGTTTTCCTTCTGCGCAATTGAATGCTCAGCTAGAAAAAAATGAAACTAACAACATTTTTTATTATTTGGAAGTTATCTTGTATTTTCCACTTCTCTGATAATTCTATTGTCTTGCAACAGACCTCTCATTTTTCCTTTGATTTGATCAGTTTTATTTTTTGTTAGCTTGTCTGTTGGACACAACCTCCCTCTACGAAAATCTTTGTGGTCAAGATACCTAAGCATATTGACCTTTGCCCCCAAAAAGCTTCAAAGTGATATCCCATTCTATGCATCCCTAAGAATATTAAAGCCTAATCATAACTGTGTAGTTTTAGTATGCAAGCCTCATCAAAACTTCTAAATGAAAGGTCACTACACATTTTCAGCAATGCTTAGTTTTACATAGAGGCCTAGAACATCATGCCCAGAATATAAACTGTTGTATTTTGCTGCAGTATTCATACAAGAACAGTCTTGTGATATAGGTAGACCAAACAGTAGTTCAACCATGCTTAGTTTTATAATTGTGCACGAACAATCAAGGCATGAAGTTTTGTTATCACTGCAGCATTCACTCATCAGCTATTTTCTTAAAGACCAGAGGCATTCTTCCCTCAGTTTTTAGCATAATGCTTTAATTCTTTCCATCCACGATTTTGTCAGCTATGTGCCAGATTTTCATAAGGTCATGAAATCTAAGCATTGAATCCCTCCTATCCACACTCATTATCCACACTCATTGACAAGGGTGAAACTGCCATTCACTAGCGTCCTATATCTATGCTGGGAGTGTGAATGAGAAAGTTTGTAAAAAAGTCAAAACGATACAAATGACAGTATTTTTTTTTTTGTATTTTACATTCGCGCTCACACTAGGTGTACAGGTGGGAAGCAAAATTGATATATGAGAAAGGGGAATATACAGAACCAGTTTACAGACCTACCAACCTATATTTTGCTTCACAGTAATATTGGGATTTACTCGTAGTAATTGTTAAAAGTCCACAATAATACCGTAATGCGTAAATGAA
>BMAT01008081.1:41792-57882 GCA_019649035.1 Elysia marginata | reverse complement strand
AAGGGAGTTTTCATTTAAGACTTGTTCAGTCAGGTTACAAAGTGTCTTCTGAGCATCTTTTAAAGGCAGCACACAAGCTCTGTTTACACAACTTTTCCCAAATACAGTTACACCCACATTGGCTCGCTGGCACCGGCGATTAGAATTAGACCTATTGCTCTTTGCCTTGTGGCTACATGTAGTGTTATCTTTGTTGTAAACACAAGAGAGATCATGAAGGAAAAAATTGAGAGGCAATGAGTAGGATGGAATGGTTCTGGGGTTCGTTTGGCAATACTGATCGTCATGGGAAGACTGGTCTCACTCATTTTGTTTACTCTATTTCAAAGATCATGCGATGCGCAAACAAGAAAACTGCCATCCCCACTGATAGCACTCAAACTCATTTGTAAGCTAGCTTGAAAATGTCAGCTGACTTCCAAGTAGGCAAAAAATGCAAGGTTTTTTTTTTAAATAGAGGTGTGAAAATAATAGCCTTTTTCCTCCCTGCTCTGGCTTGGCCAAGTCGACTTGTGCAAAAATTGACTTATGAAGAAGTGCATATGTTTTCATTATACTTTCTTATGGGGAGGGGCCTAAAAATAAAATTGAAATGGTTAAAATTTGAGTTGGCGACTTTCAGTTAAGTGGAGTTGCTTGTAGTCTTTTTGTTTTTGAATTTTTTAATTAAAATTTCTAAACCTTTGTACCATATGTGATATAACCTAGGCCACTGCAATATAGGCTCGTCTCACCATTGTGGTGTATTAGATAACACAGATCTCTGTATTTTTCTATAAAATTTGTGAGGGCTGGCCCGCACGAATTGAGATTGACTCTGTTCTAATTTTACTAAAAACTCAAATTAAATGGATCAGTTGAGGCCTTACCCTCAAATTTTTTTACTTCTTGCTGCTGGGCTTGTTCACTATGAAGACTATATAAATACTCAATGATCAATTGCTAATAAAGACAAAACTCCAGAAAGTGCTAGAGTCATCTCGCACTACTCAAGTAGGTTTTAGTACTTTTTAAGTTACTTCACAAAAAACTAAAATTACTCAGCACGCACAGTTCAATTTCAATTTATTTATTTTATTAAATTAAAATATAATAAATAAAATTGCCATTCTCTGGCCCAGATACATTCCCATAACATAGACAGACAACTACACGAAAAAGGTAAACCATAATTGCATAAAATGATATACATTGATACGAGAAAAAAAAACAAAACAAATGCACTGAGGCAAAGTCACCACACTCCTAGTTACACACAAGGAGTGCGCATATAAATATAATCCCTGTGGGTGCTGGTAACTAAAATCATTACTTCGTAAATGACCATATTAATGTATGTGTGCGTTGTTGTTGTATTCTCAGCCTGAACAAGGAAGTCCCTGAGAGGTGGAACTATGTACAACTTCTGGAACACCCATTCATCAAGAGTGCCGATGCTGACAATCTGGATATGGCCCAATATGTGAACGATGTTATAGCAAAGTATGGCAGCCTCAACGAGACTTCAGCTTGAGACAGGCTCAGTGCTCTCCCTGCCCCCCGTCCCTTCTTCTGTTGTTTAACTGTTGAGCTACAATTCTATATATAAATATAATAATGTGAGAAGCGAGGCTGGAAACAGAAACAAGCCTCATGTCTCTTATTTATAACCAGTGTTTTGGTTGTCGTCTGAGAGGGTGGATGGTATCTGTGTGATTGTGTGAGGTCGTATCGACATAGCTGTATTGAAAGTATAGAAAATATTTTGTGAAGGAGCAGTGAACCGAGGAGTGATTGAAGCGCATGAATCAACCATGCTAAATTTCCAGATGCTGAAGGGCATCTTTTTAATCTAATTTTTACAAATTTTATTGGGGGAGGGGGCGGGGCTATGTTGTTTTCAAGGCTTCTTTGGGTATGATCACTTGTTAACTAGACTATTGAAGTGGAGAGGAAAAATCGCCAGTGTCCCAACTTAAATTAAGGAACTAAGCGCTCTTGAAAGTTTTTTTCAAAAGAACACTATTATAACTGAAAACGGTTTATGCCATTTAAAAAGTTTTCAGCTGTTGGGCTTGAGATAAGATGAGGTGGCGAGGCACTTTAACCAAGCCTCTTCTGTAGACTATCTCTCTCTTTTTCTTTTTGTGTTCTGCTAGTGTTACTCAGCTTTGCCCTGTCTTGCTCCCTTGTACTCTATTGTAACTGTTAAAGAACTGCAAAAACGGGGAAAACTTGCAGAATTTGTCTTTCTGTTGATATGCAATGTCAACTTTAATTTATTTACCATTATCATTGGATGCAATGAAAACATGTAACACTTGTTTGTTTTCTTGACTCGTTTTCCCTTTATTTGCAAATGTTGTGTTCTAACAAGTGGCGAGAGCTTGAGTGTAGGTTTGTGCAGGTTTGAATGTTTTGTTGTACCTCTGAGTACATACTTTATATTACCAGGTATGCCATGAACAGTGCCAACTAGAAGTAATAAACAAAAACATAAGTAGAGGTGCGGGAGAGGGGGGGGGGGGGAGGGAGTTAAATTTCGGCATCGGATTAACAGTCCAGGTTGCTATTATACAAGACTGGCATAGATAGCAGCATTTTATGTACACTAGACTTGAATTGATCTTTGTGAAATGTTGTAGCAATCATTAAAGCAATAGCGAAGTTGGAACAAACAAAGACACTGAGGATAAATTGTTGTGACTGTAATGGGTTTATGAACCTCTGTACTTCTCTCCTGAGTTCTGTTGTATGCTTTAGGCAACAGTAACGCTAACCATGAAAGCTTTTTGGAAAAGAATTTTGAATCTTTTTGAATTAAGAGCTGTGGGTTTTGGGAAAGTTTGATAATTGAAGTCTCTGCTGCTATAAGGCAATAAAGAAGTGGAAAGCAACTGAAATAGAAGGCATCCAAGTTGTACTAAAGCTGTGGAAAATTTTAAGATTGAAAAGTTAGTACAGGAGGACTACTATGTCATGTGAAGAAATCAAATGTTCATTGAACCATAAAATAAAGCAATAGAGAGAGGATGGTGTGGGTGGGAAGTAACTAAGTCTGTAAACAATGATTGAGAGTGCAAGACTTTTTTGCTCCACAAAAATTGGCACAAGAAGATGTAAACGTATTATTAATCAAATGCTTTAGGTTAGCTTACCTCTTTAGCAAGAATTAAAAAAAAATATATGAGCTGCAAAGTTTGTTAAAGATGTTTGTTAAAGAATATATCTAGCCTGTTTAATATGCAGAGGGAGTTGGGGGGATGTGGGGAACATTGCATGATTTTCCTATCAGACTTAAATAGTTGTGTTTATTACTTAGCAATAATTTTGATTAAATGATGAGTATTTTCTTATATAGTGCTTAATCCTCATAAGAGCTCTAAATGCATCAGAAAAGCTCCCAAACAAGCCATTTCCAACCATTGCCACCTGAAACCACGAAGGAGCAATTGTTTGAAATACGGCATCACTTTACCACAGTGATCGAGATACAATTCTAATCAGGGTATTTTGAACCCAGGACCAATACTTAACTTTGAATTGTCTAAAACTCTACTTTGAGTTTTCAAAATTCAAAATAACACTATACAGCACGAAGAAAGGATAACATCTGTTATCTGGATGTAGTGTTGAAGTAAATGTTTATTCAGGTTAAAACCATGTAGAGTTCAATGTATTTCACTGCCTTTACTCAGGTACTCAATTAATATCAGGGTTTTACGTAACAGTTACTACACTGGTCAAGCCAGCCAGGATTCGAACCATCTACCTCATGGCTAGCACAGGTGCAGCATATGTGGAGTGATGTTTTTTGATTTTACACATCCAACAGAGAATCAGTTCATCACTGGTTTCAGCCTTGTACAATCGTACAGACCAGTCATATTTGGAACATTACGGGAATAAATTTAACTTCTTATTATCCTAAGTGTGACTCAGTAGAAAACATTACATAGGAAGGATAAATTTGGTAATTTGAATTTAATAATTAATTAAACAAATGTCTTGCATTGAAGGCGAATGAGTCGGAAGTCAGAAATTCATTTCTTGAGAAACACCATGAAAAGGTCTATTTGACTTCTTTTTCTCTATATTTCAAGTTCACAAAAGTTTTAATACCTTTCCACAAAATAATTATATTTCTGTGGAATTTTTAATGTCTATAAGCCTAGAAAAACGTCCTATTTCAAATAGCAATGCTGTTGATGGTATAATGACATCTGACCCATTCACTTAGGACGCAAGACATATCTAATTTACCAAGATTATCATTATCTAGACGCAACTGTTGGTCATGTTTGAATTGTTAAGTGATTTTATTGGCTGAAAATTTTTAAAAACAGATTTTATCAATTTGACGTTTTTAAAATTTCCGAAAGTACATTGCCATGCTACAATAAATCATGCAGGGTAGATAAGGTGATTGGCTGTCTCCAAGATTTCAACTTGTGTTAGTGTTCAGTTATGTTGTGAGGAAATAGCAAAACAAAACACAAAGAAAATGTAAATGTACAAAGTCAGCTTTTTTACTTTTATGAATTTGTTTTCATAGAGAGCAAAACTAAAAATTGTGACAAGAGTTAATTTTATAGTGTTTAAGATAAAGTATTTGTTAAATTCAATGAATTTTAGGATGGTAATTTTTTTTGGCTTGCTTTTCATATTATTCCTCAAGGCTATTTTGTAATTGAAAGATAATCCATCCAGTGATAAAAAAAAAAACTGACCATGAGCCGAGTAGTCTTCATGATTGTTTATTTGTTAACCAAGAAAATTTGTTTTTGTAGAGTCTAAATTGAGAAAGAAAAAGATTCAGAGTATTCTTTGAATTACATGTATTATTCTTTAGCTACTTGACCAAAACAATGTTTGTTTTCCATAGCTGCAGTTGAGACTATTAAAAATTGTGCGTCCATTAGGGAACAATAAGGCTTTTTTCTGTAGAATTATATATCTCTTATCATACAATAAGATAATACCTTGGTCTTACCAATTTGTGTGTTTTTTAAAGACTTTCTAGGTACTCATCGGACAAAAGATTTACTGTGCAACTACCTTAGAACATGTAAGGTTTGTTGTCACAGCTTTGGGCTGCCCTGTGAAAGGAAGAAATTAATGCAAATTCTTTTTATATTTCAAAATAATGAAATCCTCTTAGCTATCATTAGTATCATTCTTTGTTAAATATGAAATTATTGAACTTTTAAAATGCTAAAAATATTTTATATTGCCATCAATTTACCATCAGGTGTTTCCATTTCTTTTCTTTTTTTTCTTGGATAAATTACGTTTATATGAACAGCAGTCAGTAGTGTAAACATTATTTTGATGAAGCAGCAGGTTTACTACAGGTTCCAGCGGACAGGATGTTAAAGTTTCAAGGTTTGAGATGATTTCAGCTTTTCTCCATCATAAATTTTTCATTGGAGCTTAGATTATTTTTTGTTTGTTTCACAAAAAAATCAAGGTGTAATTTAATACCTGCCTGCAATTAAATCTCTCAGGCTATTGAATATAAAGGAGCATTACTAAGCCTATACAAGAGTTGCCCTTCCCAATGCAGCTACTCTATACATGGTGTTTTATTCATATTATAATGGTAAAATTGAAAAATAAATGTAACCTGTATTGTAGTTTTAAAAAGATTTATAGTCAGCTACTAAATAAGACAGAGTCTTGGGTTGTGTTCAGATTTTTTTCATAGCTCATTTATATCCTTGAGCACTGCAAAATGGCTCTGTATTTAAGAAATTGTAATAAAACTGTAATGGACCTGTTGCCTGGATAGAAGTAACCAAGGAAAAGAGAATAAGCTGTTTCTTTGTCCTAATCATTTCCTCCAAGATGAGACATGGTATGAAAAATTGAAGATAATAGAAATGTGCAAAATTTATCTTACGCTAACATGGAAATGCAGACACCTGGGTCCTCAGTGTCGTCATTGATTTAATCTCTGCGACCACTAGCTCAAAACAACAACTTTGTTCCCAATGTGGATGGGGTCTGTTGCAAGAACGACTTATGTATGATCTAAGTAGATTGATTACCAGTGTGACATAAGGTTTTTTTTAGAGCAAATAATTTTAATGCTACTCCCCCATTGTTATGATGTGTGACTGATTGTTGAACCTTCAGAGTGTGTTGTGTGCCTTCGTGTTTGGGAGAGGTGGACGAGACAAGTCACCCATGCACAATAATGTATATAGTAACAAAGTACATTTTAAATAAATAAAACGATTGAAGAATTAAAATGCTAGTTTTGTTCTGGTTTTTATTTTACCAAACGTTTAGAAATTAATCAAAATGAATGCAAACTGCTCTTTCTAAAGAATCCAGGATTTATGAGTTTACCATTCTCGTGTTGGAACTTGTTGTAATATCTGGGTGCTTCTTTTTTCAGAAACCTCACAAAACCTTTCAAAACTCGCCAAAACTTACTGAAACCTACCAAAACCACTCGAAATCTATTGAAATTGCCCGAATCCTACCGAACTTCTCGAAACCTACCTATAGGTACCCTTGCATAAACTCTCTGTTTTATCATAGAGTCTATATAGATCTATAGGTTAACAGCCAAATAATGCAACGTTTATATAAGATGTTTTTTTTCGTTTCACCATATTATGTTAATGGCTTTACTAAAACCTGATTAGTAACTAAGCTTATTTTAGTTAGCACTGAGATGCTGACTTCACCACTGATACAGTACCTGTACCCCAGTCTATAGTCATGCAACGTCAGCGGATGCAGCATGTGCTGCTTGGAGCTGGTGACATTTTGCCCAGCGTTGGAATTTTTCTTTAACAAATTTATTGCTATTTTTTCTAAACTTCATATCTCTGAGCATTTTAAAACCTTTAGCTTCATTGTACAGGACCTATCTACATTCTCTGATGGATTGCGTGAATACTGGTGATTCAACTTCAACAGGTTTCCTTTTTATTTGAAGAAATACTTTTTATTTTTGTTGACTGTCAACAGCAACAAAAAATTTCGCGGCTCATCAATGAAACTATGTATTTCACAGCTATGCAATCCATGAGTTCAAGCAACCTGCTTCGTAAGTCACATTTTATGGGCGAAAAACTAGTGGTAATCCTGGAATGTATGTCAGGATGAAACCAACATTAATGCAGAAACTAAAAGAAGACCTTAAAACTAAACAGCCAGCACAATAACATGCAACTGGTGATATGAGATACGAGAGAAACAAGAGACCCGTATACAATGAGAAGGCTCGATCAATTTAAGGGACTGGTGACCCGAAGGCAAATTCTGCAGATGAAGTTACACTTCAGCAGTTGAAAAACCTCAGCATTCCCTACCTTTTATATGTATGCCCGATTAATAAGCATTGTTGGAAGGTCCCCTGCATTATATTTCACTCTTGTCAAAAAATTTTATTAAGGATCTCAAGAGGTTTTGCTGCACACCACCAACCTTCTATATTGACACGACCAAAAATTAATAGTGACATACAACTAGCGATAATCTTCAAAATCTTTCGTTAAATTGCCAAGTATAAAAAAGAAACCTAATTTTAGGGCCTTCTTTTTGCACGGTGATTCTGATACAGACTATGTTGGTTGCCTAGTTTCTTTTAGTCCACCAATTTCAGAAACGACGGGAAGCTGTTTTAAATATCAGACTCTTTTGTCTATGGACCTGAGCGATTCGTACTAAAAATTTAAACGTTTACATAGATGAAAGTTAGTTTTAGGTTTACACAGAGCACTTGGTGCAAACTAAGGAACTGAGAGGTTGGTGCGTACGTGTGTGTGTGAAACATTTTTTTCAGGGTAACGTTTATCCAATCCCAAAAGAGGTAGATTGTAAATAATGCGGTTATTTGTGCTTTATCTATCAATCCTCGGTATGATTATTTCTGTTACGCCTGAAAAGCCGTAGTAGGCATGCTCCTGGGTACCGGTACATGTATGATGATATGAAATACAGTTTAATCTCAACATAAGATTTAACTTATGCCTATAACGCAGTAGTCTTAAGGGAATTAATCCATGTAAACAACGTATACAAAGCTTATTATTGGTTCTATCCCTTAGGTCACTAATATAAATCTTGCAAGTCAACGCAGAGTAGTAGTTTGAGACCCTTGTTTGAGATTCCAAAACAGCTATTGGTTTGAAACACAACTAGCCTAAAAAAATCTTGTTTCATATTATAAAAAAGTCTACTGTTTTTTTTATGATTTTGTAATCAGTTTAACTTACAACACATACAGACTTGTCTTTCACTTTTCTTCCACACTAAATATCTAACACATGACCGTTCTAATATCTTTAAAAGTGGAACAGGAAGAGGTTAAGGTTACACGTGAGGCAATCAGAGTAAAACAGGCATACGTTGCCCTTACTAGTTTTGAGTTAAAGCTTTAAAATAAAATAAAAATTTGCTATACTGTAATTAAAATTTTCATTTACTTATTGTGACTTTTCTCGGAACACAGAAAAGCCAGATTTGTTTTCAGTCTCTTCAAAGGAAAAAAAAAACTTTCGAAGAAAGGCTTACAACTCTGTAAGAAAAAATTCTGATTTTAGTCTGGTTTTTGCCGCGGGTGATGTTCAGCCACAGTGGCTAAGAAATTATTAATAAAATTTAGATATATCAAGTCAAGTTCAAACATGTCAAGTTTTAAGTTCTATTAAAAAAAAAACTCTCGCATTCAGAAACACCAAGTTAAACTTAAAGGGTTAATTATGTCGAAACTGTATACCACCAGGTCAAAGTTTTGTTTGGTTCCTGAAGACGGTCATACGAATTTCATGATGACGATGGCTTGCTTCAGCCACGAATGGCTATGGGTAGGGGACTTTTGAGGGTTAACTTAGATGAACACTTCTTCAGTTCTTGGCGTGGCTGTAGAGCCCGATGCTTGATTGGCAAACTCTGCCACAGGAGACGCAAATGTATCTGCTCAACCTCCTTTTCGGGTATTTTCTCCTTTTCTCTCATATTTCCACAGTTAAGTAACCTCTCTTTGTTTTCCTTTCAACAGCTTTAAAGGCAAAATAAAACTGCGTAAATGAGGTAGTGCCTTTATTCCCTAGCCGTCTTAAACCTCGCAGATATGTTCTTTACCCTCAATAAAATGGACACCACAGAGAAATTCTTGTCTTACAGCTGCAAAAATACTACAGATACTTACACTACATAAATAAAAAAATCTCACCCTCAAGTCTAGCTTGAACCCTCACCCCTTGCCCCCTCTCTCTGTTTCCCTTATCTCGTAATATCTCTTTTCTTTGTACTTTATTTACCCCTTAAATAGAATAGTGAAATAACAATTAACAAAGTCACCATAGCAAAAAAGACTGAGTTAAAAATTTTTGGTCCCATAGTGATGCTGGACAGTCCCTTAAGAGGTTTAGAAATATTCTATTCATTTTACTCTTAGAATTTCTACCTTTTAAAACTTAATATTATTCAAGAAGGTCTAACCACACATATGTCATAAAAAGTAGATATTATTGATTTGTCAAGGTAGTGTATGGTGCAGCATGGACTAACAAGAAGGTATCTAATCATCTAAGCAAACCGGGTCACAAAAAGAACAGATAGCACAGAGGAAAAAGTAGGTAACCTCTTTGTTTCCGCTGTCGTTATTTAACCTGAGACTACTGGTTTCCAAAAGCTCACATCGTCAGCCAGGCCTTCTCAGGACAAGGATCAATGTATGCCAAATTCAAGTCTCTAAAAGTCTTATGTAGACGTCTATGCATCTCATGTTTGGCCTTCCCCTGGACCTACTGCCTCTTTAAAGTTTACAATATCGTGCATTTTTTGGAATTCGGTCATCTGCCATTCTTCAAATGTTACCTAACCAGCAAAGTCTGCGTTTTGATATACCGAGGAGGTTTTTATATTATTTCACTGTAGGAGATGCTAACTTTCCATGTGGCACCTAGAATGCGTCAAAAACAGCGCATTGGGAAGACATTATCATGTACAGCTATAAGTAGTCTAAAACTGACAATCGTACAGCAATATTTTGATAGACCACGCGCTAGGTCTTGATGAAGAGGCTTCTATTTTCCTAGACTCTTTTTCCTGAATTTCATGAACACTTTAAAATATTTTGTGCCGAAACTCCTTGAAGACATTAGATCTTTTTGCAAGCATTTCCATTGCCCTTAAAAGCACCAACACAAAATTATTACAACTACCTGCGTGTGCTATAGACTGGTTACCTCTCATATATTATTGTCTCACAAGTTTTAACCTCTGACGATGTATTATTCAGGCCAAGTTTTGACCCCACTGTTTATGTGTTGCCCAGGCCAGGTTTTGACACCAATGTTTATGTGTTGCCCAGGCCAGGTTTTGACTACAGTTTATAAGTTATCCAGGCCAAACTTCGGGGCTCTTTATGTGTTGCCCAGGCCAAGTTTTGACCACGGTTTATAAGTTATCCAGACTAAACCCCGGGGCTCTCTCTGGGTTGCCCAGGCCAGATTTTGACCACTGTTTATGTGTTGTCCAGATCAAGTTATGACGATGTTAATGTGTTATTTTACTCTTAAACCAATCAAACTGAAGAATTGTCCACACAATCAACTTATTTATTAAAACATCAAGTTTGATATGATCTATATAAAGACTTCAAACAAAACAAGAACCAAAAAAGGTTCATTAGAAAATAACCCAAGTTCAAAATGGATAAAACTCAAATTCCTCCATTTTATTAATGTCGGGGGTTTTTCCTACTCCTAGACACCAACACATTTCACAAAGGAAGTTAAGATCGGAACAAAGGTGTGATTTCTAAACAGTTTGTGGGTTATGATGACAAATCTCTGGCGACAGATAGCGTGGAGAATGTAAAATGCTCGCAACATTTCGCCTAACCAATCATTTCATTAAATGTTTTTTTGTTTCGAATTGTTGCTGTGAAACTCTGCGTCCCTTATTTTTCTGAAAAAGAAAAAAACCTAGACTTTTTGAAAGTGCCGCTATTAAGGAATATAAAACACAAAGCGACAGATAAGGCTGTATCTAATCTCTTAGTTGAAACCAGGGCTGAGCAAGGCTGCTTTTGAAACTTTATTTTTTAGACTATTAAATCTGCGCATAAAGAGAGGCAGAACAGTTTAATGTGTGGGCGGCCTTTAAAAAAAGCAACTGAAAACGTATAAAAGATTTTTTTTAGTCCCAGCACATAGTGCCCTATTTTTTCACCTTCTCACGTTAAAACTTTTAAAAGTTTTTGCTTTACCTGAAGATTTCGACCCTAATTTTCATATTCCTCTATCGTTCTGTCTTCGTATCTCCCTGAGTGCAAGTGTTTTGTTCACTATCCCATCTGGCTGACCTCTAACCGCCTACATCTTCGGTCTCAGGTTTTCTCATTCATAAAATTTAATTTTACACTTTTCAGTCCGGTGTAAAAAGGCTAATTTATATCAAGAGCAAATACAAATCTTAAATCTCTTTGATTGTAGATTATGACAATAAACTTGTATAAAAACATAGCTATAGTCTTCCATCGCCAAGGCAGTCTCATGACTTTACATATATCCTCACACCAGAGCATAGATTCAAATCATATTTCAGAGCATTACAATTTACATTACGGCTGTCTGCCACAAAGCGTGGATAAACTGCCTTTTTAAGGCAATATATAATTTACAACATAAGTTTGGTTGGGAACGAACCCACAACCGTTGGATCACGAGTCCGACGCGCAAACCACTAAGTCACCTCATATTGTTAAATTAAAAAATATCAGGTAAAAGGATAGAAACCCGCGATATGACTGCTTCCATTATATTATTAATAATTAATATTATAATTTTGCCCCTTCAGGTCTACTTTTAGTATTACAGTATTAGAATGGACCGTGGCTCCAAAAATTAAATCGTTTGTACTCTTAAACCGCACAACTTACAATTCTGAAACTTCCCATGTATATGTAATTTTAGGTTAAGATTTGCGTGGGACATGTACTTTTTTTCCCGCAAAACATTGAATTTTAAGAATTCTATTAAAAAACAACAATAAAACTATTTTAGAGTGAAAGAAACTAAATAGTGAATCTAAAAAGTACTTCCGTTAAGTTTTCAGCAGCGGTTTCTACAAGTTCTCGGATTGGTCATGAGCTGTACGCATTACAAATTTTCGGTCATAATTTTTTTGTTGCAATAAGGTGTGAAATTTGAAGAAGTGAAAATGATTTTCACAAACTTTGTTTTTGTTTCTAGAGCCTAGATCTCAAATCAAAGGCTCTAAATAGTATAATGAGAGTAACTTGTAGATTCCACACACACACAATATGTGGCTTCCACTAATGATGTAGATGCACTTGGCTCCACAAAAAAATTTAGATACTAGATGGAGTTTGAGGTGAAGAAGTGGAACAGAGAGTATGAGGTCTTTACTGTCAATAATAATCAGGGCCCCACAAGATCTAGATTCTAAATCTGGATGTAGGTGAAGAAGAAAAAAGAAGGTTAGGAGGTCCGAATTCTGGCAATATATTGCCGGGGGAAAAGGAAAGGAAAGTAAAGAGGCTAGTAGTTGAGAAAAACGAAAAATGAGGTGTAAAGCGGAAAAGTCTGGCCGGGCCGATAGCAGAGGATCAGAATAGATAGAATAAAAGGTTAGAAAGAGCGGGGAAACGAAGGAAACAAAGAGGGGGAAATTATGGTGTGATATATTATTTTCAGAGAGAATAGCAGATTGAAGAATGTATAAAATCTAGAAGAAAAAAGTAAGATAGGGGACACGTATACACATAGCTAGATAGATAGAAAGATGGATAGACAGGCAGAAAGATAAATAAATAAATAGATAGATAGATTGATAGATAGATAGTCAGAAAAAGAAAAGAGAGACAGAGAGAGAGACAATTGAAATTATTTATCAGTCAAAAGGGGAATACATTATAAACTAAATGGCGGAAAGCAGATAAGGAAAATAACAGAAACACTGTTTTGTATTGAAAAGGTATTAATACATGTTTAAATAGTTTGTATTTTTAGTTATGAGAGTGATGTGGGAGGGGAGAGAATGAAAAAAGTGATTTGAAATAGAAAAAGAGGATGAGTAAAAACAGAGGAGAGACTCAAAGGCGACATAGAGGGGAGAACGAGGCACAAAGAGAAACAGAAAGAAGGGTTGATCAAATTAAATATAGTTTTTAACGATGCCGGACTTAAAATTGGAGCGAGAAGAACAAAAGACAACGGCGCTTAGTCGTCCTTAGAAAGAAAAGCACATGGAGAGGAGGTAGGGAGAGGTAGAAGCTGGTGTTGTGTAATATTTAAAAATTTAACTTTAAAGGGAGAAATTCAGAAACTAAAGCATTGCTCAAAAATAGACAAGGAAGGGACGGGGGATAGGTCATTTTATATTTTACATAGATTATTTATCTCATACTGAGAGTTTGACAGAAGGAAATGGAGAGGGGAATGTTAGGCATAAGAAGACGGGTAGGAGATAGGGGCAGAAGTAAAGGGGCCTAAAAACTATTTTTAAAATAAATGTAGATAACAACAGATAGATATATTAAAAACCCATGCGTAGAGGACAAGAGGAGAAGAACAAACCTTACCGAGGTTGTGTTACAAACTCTTTCAAAATCTTAAGATGTTAATGACTGTAAAAATATGAGTTCGTAAAACAAGCTATTCAGCTAGTCAACACAATTTTAGCACGAGACTGAGCTTAAATTTCGGCCCCGTGGTGACACTGGACAGTCCCACTACTGGACTGGGGATGGGGAAGTGCTCCATCGCGACTCGCCGGAGCAGAGGGTTTAATAATGTTCTATTAATTTCTCTCACAACATGCCTACCTTTATTACCTTAAATTAGTCAAGGATGTCTAACCTCAAATACATAAGAAGTAGACGTTATTTATTTGTCTATATGTCTCATTGTACTGCATGAACTAACAAAAGAAGCTATCTAATTATCAAAGCAAACTGGGTCACAAGAAGAATACACAGCACAGTCGAAAAATGATAGTTAATATATGAGTTCGTAGAACGGGTTATTCAACTAGTCAACACAATTATTTCACACTTACATTGGACCTGAAAATGGCCTTTAGCTTAAAAAATTGAAAAAAATCTTCATACGCAGAAGCTAGAGGCCTTAAAGCTAAAAGTAAAACTGAAGAAAACATGACAGGTAGGCCTATTTAAAACCTTAAATGAGAAAAATGGCGCTCAAAACCTAGGCTAGACCTAGGGCTATTCCAGACTTCTGATCAAGTTTGTTTTCTACATCTAACTCTGAACCTAAATTGTCTAAATTAATTCCTAGAATCAAATAAATTTTTTAACAATTAATCTAGATTCTAGATATAGATATAACCTAGATTCTTTAGAGTTTAACAAACGAAGTTGGGAAGCTTGCGAAACTTTAATTCATTTACGTGTTTTTCCGCCTATCATTTTTTCTAAGTGTGTAAAATGTGACCTAAAAATCAGGTCCATACTGCGCCTTGCTCAGTTTACATGTAACTTCGGCTGTGCTTTATATAGTTTGGATAATATGTGGAATGATTCGATAAATAATTCTATAAAATAGATTAAGTGATAGTTAAGATATCACAAATATTGTTTTGTTATAAAATATTATAGAGCAAGTATATTTTGTCATTGCTGTACCGTTTCTCTTGTGAGGAAATTATAATATACTTTGCACTATTTTTAATGCATTGATGTTTTTGATGGTAACATATTTTATGACGCTTCTGTATTCCATATTATTCCCACTTTTGTCAACTCGGTGATGATGTTTACGATAATTAAATGGCTAAAAGTATTTTTCTAATCAATGGACCGACACATTTGATTGAAGATGCCACTTTTATTCCCATCGGGGTGTATCCTTAAAATCTTATCGATTCTCTGAAATGAGCACTTGGAAAAGTTTTGACTGCTTCATAAAAGAAGTTTTCTTTGTTCCTCAAGGTGAGAGAAAACACGAAAGGCTTAAGTAGAAGTTGATTAAAGGCTAGGGCATTCAATATTAGTGGCGCACCATAAAGTATACAGAAAATGCATGATAGAGACGGAAATGATAGATATAAGTTTATAGAGAGTGTTTTAGGTCTTTCTTTTCCCGTTTTAAAAATCAATTTTGAAATATAATATAGCGGATTTTCCTTATTGGCAAAAATTGTTTAGAATTCACAAAATGTCTTCCAACCAGTCAAAATGAGTCGTGTGCTGTGAATTTCACATAAAGAAACGTTTTTTAAAAATAAGTTTAATTATATATTTCTAAAAATTTTCAAAAAAGGTTTTAAGATACTTTCACAAAATTTGGATCATATCGGAGCAATATCTTTACGATTGCGAACTCCAAAAAAATGTACTGATTCTACCACCAACGCATTGTCCTTTAAAAATTGCAACATCCGACTCATTTAGAGGGGTTGCGAGATAAATGAACAGAAACCATGGAAGGGAACAGATCATGTTAAAGCTAACATTGAGCTGATAGGTGGATGAAAAATAATGGTTTAAAAATAAAGATAAAAGAGCAAAGAGTTAAAACTAACTCGCCATGCTTAAACAAGGCAATGCAGGCTTACAGGTATGACAAAATTGCACGGCTAGGTAACTACACAAAGGCTACCTTATAGGCTACATAACTACTATACTAAATTTCGATAAAAATTAAGACCCCACTATTTTAGTGTGATCTTAATTAACCAAAACCGCAGGTGGTATTGGTTTCAGCAACAATTTGAAAATAAAGTATATGAGCAGAAAAATATAATCTAAACCTTCTCTTTTGACACCTCCTCCATCCACAGACTTTTGGTGACAATCTTTTTTTCGCTAGATGACATCAACAAGTTTTTTTTTAGAAAGGTTTGGCTGAACATTTATGTTTATTTCCAATAATTGGAGATTTCAACTTAGGGACATTTTTAGCTGGAAAAGTGAGAACATCAGTGTTTGTTGCTAATGTACACTTTATAGACTCTATTGATCCACTGGAATACAAACTACGTCGATTATATTTGCGAAGTTTTGTTGCTGGTCAAACAGAATCTACTCAGGTAAAAAACCTGCACGAATTGACTTCTTCTTCTTCCTTCTTTCTTCCTCTTCCTCCCCCTCCTTCTCTTC
>BMAT01008081.1:13616-25118 GCA_019649035.1 Elysia marginata | reverse complement strand
AGGTAGAAATAGAGAGGATGTTTTAACGTTAGGCGGTATTACACTTTTCTACTGCTGCACTAAATCTCCGATGCGAAGCACGGGCTACCATAACTAGTGCTATTTATAGACCTCTATGCCATAATATTATAAGTGATGAAGATCATGAATAATAATGAGGATTATAATAGCTCCTAGTTGGAACTATTGGAAGATAGTTCTTACTTCATCGTTACAAATAATTAAACTTGCGTGTGCATGCAACAATAATAATTTTATTTATGATAATTAAGCGATATTGGCGTTTTTGATGGTTGATGCTGATGACGCTGATGATGTCAAGTGTGGCTGAGATTGTAATTCTGATGGTTATAATGAGGGAATCATATCTGGGAGTATTCTAATGACAATCATGGGGGTGATTATTATTATTGTTATGATGATGATGATGATTCTGGTGATGATGATTATGATGATGATTACAGCAATGTTGGTGTATCATCGCGCGCTATTTAATGAATAAAGACGATACGTTTTTGAATCAGTTGCAACGCCTTAGAAATTACTTATTGGAAATTTTATAGTTATATATCATGGTGCAGAGAAAAGATTATAATGGTTTAAGAATTTGCGAAAATTACACTATAAAGTGAGCCCATTAAAGCTTTAGTTTCAGTATTCCATCTTTTTTTATTATTCGCAATTAGATTGCAGTGCGTAAAAAATAATATGAGAAAATTAATATACATGAATCCGCAGTTTGATACTTTTTCTTAATAGAATAAATATAGAAACTTGAATTGACATTACTACGTAAATACAACACAAAACGCAAGTTTAAAGAAGATTGCCACAGAATGCGCAGATACAGTTATATAACTCGTTGTTTTATTAGAGGGCATCTCAAACAAACTTTTGTATTGATCTTGGCGTGTTTGTGACGAGACCAATACCAGATGTTCTTGTTAGTCTATACAACAAAGTAAATAACTGCAATTCGGTAATAGGAACAAAACTTTTTGATTTTGTTCGCTTCAATCAATTTATTTTTTTTTGTAGTATGTAAGGACAAAACACGTGTGAATAAAAAACGTTTTTAGACGACTTCGTTTTCAAATTAGCTTCTCTCCAAAAAATACCTGAGTCGTTGGTTTTCATGTCTTCAAATTTCGTCATTAAGACGGCAGGAAACACGATGGGTCTAAAAACCTCTAATCCCTTTCATCTTTAACGTTGTTCAGAGCTGAACCTTTTGGAGAGCTAACACCGAAGTCCACTAATTTAATTTGTTTATCTGTTTTATTTTGAATTATTTTGGCATTCGGGGAGAACTAATCCTATGTATATTGCTAAACATCAAAATTGTCACGAACGCATATCACACCTTTGAAGAAAAAAACAACTTTGTTATCGTTTTAGTTTTATTATAATCATGAAGAATATTTAGTTTAACTGATTGTCTGCACCATCCTTTGGGAAACGGAAGTCCCAAAAATCTTGTAAAGGCTTTTCCCTTTGGTGTTAGAATCTCAGTCGCCAGCTATAACATTGCATCGTGAACAAAAGACATATAAGAACAGTTTAAATCCAGCTGATTATGTTTCAAATCAGTTCTACTCCAGTTCAAATTCAACACAAAACGCTGAAGCCTAGTTGTTTTTATTTCTTCAAACCAAACCCTATTAGTTTGACCATCAGCTACTAGTTTTCTTTAGTTCTAATGTAACATCGACTATTCACTTTGAAGTTGGTTTTAATCACTATACACACTACACCGTTATTCAACCATTGTCATTATTTTCAGCGGGAATAACAATAAATTAAATTTTGTTCAAAACAACCGTGTTACCATATGAGTTGACTCAAGGTTAAGTAGATATAAGACTAGACTTACTAATGGAATTTAAGGAGGGGAACCATTTTGCAGGAAAACTTTTTAAGGCTTAAAAGTCAGGGATAAAGCTGCACTCTGATTGCCACCCTATGCATCACCAATAGCTGTGGCAAAGGGAATCAAGATGTGCTGGTAAGTGTATCAGTAATGAAGTTACTTGCACCGCTCATAATTATGGCGGATTGAGATTACTTGTTTTTACGAGTTCCTAAATACTTGTGTGTCCATTTTAAGAAGCTTAAAAGTATCATGGAGGCTGACTAAGAGTGTACCCTTACTTTGGAAGAGCTATTGATTAAAGTAGAGGTCTTCGGACTGGATTTAGCAAAGGGTTACTGACAAGCCCAGTTCGCAAGGGAATCTTAATACTTTTCAGCCTTCAAAACGAAAAGACTTTCATACCATTTTAACTTTATGCTATTTGAACTTTCAACGGTGGCAGATACTTTCTGAAGAATGATGCGACGGGCAGTGGGCAATGTCACCTTTGCATCTAGGTTTAGTGACGTCTTGATGATCAGTAAATAGAGACCTTTAGCACACGCACCGTGTCTCAATACGCGTGCGTGAAAATCGGGAAAGCAGATTGAGAAACTATAAAAATAATGAAACCAGTTTCTAAAAATAGACCCACAGACGTTCGCGTCATACTCACGCGTTGCTGCTTAAAGTCTGTAATATTGGGACGACCACGTGATGCATGGAACTTATGGAAGCTAGACTCAATTTCGAATACGAGTATTGGCTTTAGAGCACTGGCTTTACAAAGATCGACTTATATTGACTTGATTACTTACTGAGCGCCGTCCCGCATCCGACTGTATAACCTCTGCTGTCTCTCGTATTCCTGTGCATAGAACCCTACACCGATCTCTCTGCTCTGCGGTGTCTTTTAAGCTGGTTATGTCTTTCGAACTTTTGAGGCAATAAGTATTGTTCTTTAATAATAATAATGATGATAATAATATATTGAATTGATATACCGTATATCCATAACAATTCAGTTTGCTCTATGCGGTTCACAAATGCTATGCTAATAAATACAATGATATTCACGACAACATAGGTACATTAACATTTATCTAACATGACAAATCAAAAGGAGTTACAGGTTTAAAATGAATACCTAAAAGTATGCTTGCAGAAAAAGATAGTGTTTTAACACTGTTCTTAAACAGTTCTATTGATTTAGCTTCGCTGATGATTAAGGGGAGTGAGTTCAAGAAGGTTGATCCAAAGCAGAAAAACGAGCGTTGACCCTAAAACTTGTAATTATTTGCAGTTTTGACTAGTTTCGTATTATATGCAGCAGACCTTAATTTATTGAGTGATTCAGACAAATACACGGGCGCGTGGCTGTTAAGGCATTTATAACAGATAAGGCATAATTATCTTAAACATTATATGGTACTTAATAGGAAGCCAATGCAAACCACATAGGATTGGTGTGACTTGTTCTCTCTTTTTGCTTCGTGATGTTAATCTGGCTGCGCTGTGTTGGACAACTTGAAGCCTTTGTATAAGACTTTTTTAAGGCCCTGCAAGCAGTGAGTTACAATAATCCGGTCTGGATAATACTAAAGATGCTACAAGAGTTGTTACTTTCCGGTCAAGGAAATTTCGGACTGTACTTATTTTTCTAATTTGGAAATATGCTGCACTGCAAACATTATCTACATGTGAGGACATTGAGAAGTCGTTATCTAGATAAATGCCTAAGTTTTTAATGCGTTTGCTTGTTGTTATGATGTAAACGTTGATTTTGAGAGTCGTTGTTGGTATTGAATGTACATCTTTGCCAAGTATAATGATTTCAGTGTTATCATCATTGTGTTTAAGATTGTTGGTCATCATCCAAATAATCTATTAAGTGGACATTTCGTTATTTAGGACCACTGGCAGGGTAATAAGCAGTCTTCCCCTGTATTTGCCCCCTTGTGGAACAAAGAATCATTCTTCAGCTTTATTAGCGGGGATTTCTTTGTCCCGCCGCAGAAGGTGCCCAAACAGCTGCCATCAACATTCCAGAACATTCCGTGAAAGAGGCCGTTCTTTGCACTGTATATATAGAGCAGTTTTGTTATCTTTACTGGGTATCGTATCCCANNACACAGCTCTGCAGTGGACAAACCAAATGCAGTATCTCTCATTTAGTTAACACTGCAGATAATGCATTTGGTTTGTCCCAGGCAGAGCTGTTTTCTGTGAAAAGAATACAATTTCTCTCCTTCAGCTTGTTAACGTGCTCAGGTACCGCATATTATAATTATCTGGACAAAAAGTCCTACCAAATGCTATGGAGACACACAGAAGTCCCAGCATGACAAGATCTGATGGACGGAGGAGTGTTAAAACAGAACACAGCCTCTCAAGAGGATGACCAAAATTGAGGGTGCCAGGTCTCCACAGGTCATTCATTTTTCAAACAGACATCAACAGTAAAGCTATGGGACTGTTTCAGTACTAACCTTTCTTGTGTGTAAAATTTAGAAGGTGGGCTCACCACCGAACTCTTCTGTTGGGGAGGTAGTTTATTTAAATAGCTTCAGTGCTAAATCTAAGCCTAAAAACTCACCATTGTACAAGGGGAACTACTCTTAAATAATTTTTAAAAGTTCATGGAACAGTCCCATAGCAGGAGTTTTGCTGCAGGGGAACAGGGAGATATTGCTCCCGTCACACTATGATGAGCTGTGCTCTGATCTAAAAGGAATGTTCGCCCATATAAAGGCGCCACGGAGTTATTTGATAAACCACCGCTTTTTTACTCTAACAGATCGCGATCAGTTCACGTTTCTGAAACAAAGAAACGCGAGTCAGCAATTAAGAATCTCAATCCGCCATAATTATGAGCGGTGCAAGTAACTTCATTATTGATACGCTTACCAGCACATCTTGATTCCCATTAATTTTCCTTTTGGTCATACCCATAATCGGTAGAAGCTTAACACGTAGGGGCTTTTCAAGGACGTACGAGATTGTAACTCTGTTTTCTTGGTATTCGTCTCTGTGTTGTCTTGTAAGTGATGTTTTGTATCCTAAATGATAGCTTCAGCGGAATGGCCTTTACGTCTAAGGAGAGCGGCGATAATTCCCCGTGTCTCTTCAATCATCCATCGACGAAATTAGAATCATGCACTCGTCGGTAATTGTGACACACTTCGGCTACATTCAAGTATTAATTTGCATTAGCCCTAAAAGAAATTTTTTAGCAGGGAAACTTAGGGTCATTCTCGTTAAGAATGGAAGAAATACTAACTCGCAGAGCCTAGGCCTTAAGATTAAAACGGAATAAAACATATTGCGCAGAGCCGCAAATGAACACATGGCGCCAAAACTGTGGCTTGATCAAGGCCTAATACTCTAGATTAAGACATCTTTTAGATCTAGCTCTCAATCTTAATTATCGTATATGATTTTCTAGATTGTAGTCATATTTTTAGACACTGAATCTAGACTGCATATCTAGATCTAACCTAGATTCGACAGAATTCAACAGACTATGATGGGAAGCGGGTAAAACTATAATTGATTTATGCGTGTTCTTCCGCTTACAATTTTTTTTCGAGATGTGTAAAATTTGACTGACTTTTCTGGACTAAGGTTTCGTCAGATACGGTTTTAACTTGAATGCAATTGTAAGAATTTTATTAATATAGGTTTTACGAAGCTCTGCGGTCCAAACGAAACCGATTTGGCGCGCTATTGAAACGATAAAGGCTAAAAACTAATAAAAACATTTTTGTTTAAACAATTTTTTACAGGTAATGTGATAGCTTTCAAAGCAAACAGAATATGATTGTTCAATCTTTTATTTTGATAGTGATATTGACTATGAAGAAAGGGCTCTTGTCGGTGAAATATTAAATCTTGATGATATTCAACCCAATCTCTTGTTTGCATCTAATTAGAGCTCACCTGTGTTGCAACAAAACATTTTATCGATGATATCATTGGGATTTTGTTGTTTGTGGTGATGATGTTGGTTGAGGTAATAATGTGATGGACGATGGTGGTGATAATGTAAATGTTAATACCGATGAGAGCAATGACATTGGTGCTACACGGGAGTACCAAATTATGCAACTGAAACCGAAAGTAAAACCAAGAATTCTAAAACAGTTTATCGAGAAAGAAAATTTATCTTAAAAATGTCAATTAGTCCGGGTTTATCTACATTCTGGCTCAAATTCCCTCAAAATATGTTCTTTATCTCCATTTTATAGAAGAAATACTATTCACAAAAGAGTGTAACCACTGAAGGCCCTAAGGAGACTTAATGTACTCCTGATATTTTTTTAGCTGAATTTCTTGCATATTGCGATCAAACATGATACTCCTGTCCTGTTTAATATTTATCACTGTACCCTTTAATCTACACTCCTATTCTCTTTAATTTATCAACTTATGCTTACTATATTATGGTTGCCTCACATTTTAAACATTGAAATAAATCAATAGCCTTTCTTCCAACACTGCTTTTATTGCAATTGTTTTGAGGTTTGCTATATATACACTTATAAATACATTTATAACAATTTTTTGTTATTGTTATTATACTTTACATTAAAAAGCTAAACTTGAATACAACTCAACAGAGAAAATAATAAAAAGACGAAACAAAACAAAAAGAATAAGAAAAAGGAAAAAGGTCGCTAAAAGCCTGAAAGAGTTGTATTCAAGTTTAGCTTTATAATGAAAATGCGAAAACGATACATCAAAATTTTAGACAAAATAAAAGCTTAGGTTATCTGCTACATGAAATTGCTCAACTGTTATAAGTAGTCACCTTGTCTGTCAACAGCTTTCGCCAACTTGGAACACGTTGCTTAAAATAGTCAGAGAAAATCGGCTGATTTCCTCTGCACCACCTACGCATACCACCCTCAACTTCATCGTTATCACTGTAATGATTTTATTCTAATTGAAGACCGTTTTTTTTCAAAACTTGGTTCAATCCACTTTAAGAAAATGTCCGCCTTCGGTTCCCACAAGTCTCTTTATCCCTATCAAAATTAAAGGGAAATCTATGGAATATGGTTATGTAGCTGGTTATAGTAGCCCAAGATTTTTGCTACGAACTAAATTTTTTATTCTTCAATAGATCTTGGATATATATTAAATTTTACTGAAACTGGACTGAACCTACGTTTGAAAGAGCGCTCTTCAATTGTTTTTTAAACTCAGGACAAAGAAAAAAATTCGATATGACAAGCCTAGAATATAGGGAGAACGAAGTTCCCCAAATCTGAGTCGAATCAGGGCTTGATAGGTTTGTGGGTGAACATTGTCATGTTGATGTTTGACATCGACACGATTGCCTCAGGAACAAGAAGACTTTAGCATCATCTCGCTGTTTAACGTGAAGGTTTTCACGAAGGTTTTAGACCACTTACACCAGATCAGCATCTGTCGCAGTGATAGGCCTAACACAGCGAAACTTTCTTATATGCCTGTTTAGAGCGTGTTGCCACCGCTGTATCCTCTCGCCCACCTTCTTATTGTGCTTGCATCAGCAAAAAAATCTCGATAGGCATTATTCATGCGTCATTGAATATTAATGGGCGAAGTCCCTTCTGCACTCAAGAGCTCAGAAACACCACATTAATCCAAAATAAACTCTCGTTCTGTGCCATTTTATCGCCGACATAGTAACACGACTATGTTTGACGTTTTGAGCAATAGAACACGACGTGACGTCATAGCTATATATGGTTTGGATAGCAGCAGGTTTATTCTGGGTAAACTTGTTGTCGAAATTATGGGGCCATTACAATTAATAAAGAAAATATTGCACAAGAGGCAGGGCTTTTCAGTCAAGCCCTGTATCATCATCATCATCATCATCATCATCATCATCATCATCATCATCATCATCATCATCATCATCATAATCATCATCGAAGAAGGACACACATCATTTTGATCAATAGCACTACCATCATGATTACCATCGCTGTGGACAACATCAGCAATGTCGAAATCATTGTCATTATCATAATCCCCATCATGATCAACACCACCACCACTACCATCATCGTTAGCATTAATATCGACAACAGTGTCATCCAAATTATCTTTATATTTCTTATCATGAAATTTTTAAACCCTTACAATTAGGCCAATTTTAAAGAAGAAGTGACGAACTCGACCTTACGATAAGTCTGTAGATTCGTAGGTAGATAAGGAAGACACACATGCTTGCATATGACGTTGTTTTATTGACCCTTGTGAGAGCGACACAGATAAGGACCAACAAGTATCTGATAAGGAAAAAAGGTTTCCGGACAACTCGACCGGTTTTAATATTCATCCGGTTAGTTTTTTTTGTATCTCCTCTCGTACTTTTTTCCCGTGTCTGCTTTCTGTTTTTTTTCTCCACCTTCGTCCTTACAATTATTGTCATAAAAAGGATCATAATTATAACTATTGCTGTATCTATAATTTTATTCATACTGATTGTCATAACAAAATTATGTTAAACTTGTCTGTAAGATGAAGATTATTATGTTGGTTAGAGTACTTGTGAACATAGAGATAAATACAAGAGCTACGGGCAATCATCACAGTTATTAAAAATAATGACAAGGATAGCACAATTTGGATGAAGTTAGCATCAAGAATATAAAGGTATCTGAATTTTAAAATAATTAACAGTGAACAACAGTGAGACACCGAAACTTATTCTTTATCGCTTTAAACACAAACAACTCTTTTTGTTTTCAAACCATTTAATATTTTATGAGCATAACTAAATGTAAAGCAATGTTTTATTAGTAAGACTCAATGTGCCTACAATAGATAAAGTCATAAAAAAGAATGCACTAAGTTTTTAATTTGAAAGGTGGTGGCTTATCTTGTAGACGGTAGTTATTAGAAAACACTAGACCTTCAAAGCACGACGTGGGCGAGTTCACAATATTTCCACCGATAAAAAACTCATTTTCTGTTTAATAAAGACAAATAAATAAATAATCATCGTCATTCAGGGTTCACAAATGGCCCACACATTCTTGTATAAATATGAGAGTCAAAACCAAGTGCTTATAGGCATTTTGAGAAAGCTGTCCAACAATCCTGAAAAGTTGAGGAGAGATCAACAAAAAGAAAAAAACTTCAGCAAAAACAAGATGGGGCATAGAAACCAGACTCCATTCGCAGAATGCCTTCTGCTCTTTGCATTGACATCAGCTGTATCTGCTTTCCCGTTTTATTATGACCCCTACCAAGGACCACAAGGACCACCACCTTTTCAAGGGGCACCATTGGGACAAGTGGCACAGCTTCCCCCAGCGGCACAATTTCCACAGCCATCACAAAGTTCCTTCCCAGGACAGTTTTCACAAGGAGCGCAGCAGTTTGTGCCAGGAGTTCAAGCACCAGTTGGACAGTTTCAACCAGGAGCTCAAACACCAGGACAGTATCAACCAGGACCTCAAACACCAGGAGGACAGTTTCAACCGGGAGTTCAAACACCAGGACAGTATCAACCAGGACCCCAAAGAACAGTTGGACAGTTTCAACCAGGAGCTCAAATACCAGGACAGTATCAACCAGGACCTCAAACACCAATTGGACAGTTTCAACCAGGAGCCCAAAGACCAGGACAGTATCAACCAGGAGCCCAAACATCAGTGGGGCAATACCAACCAGGAGCCCAAACACCAGGACAGTACCAACCAGGAGCCCAAATACCATTTGGACAGTATCAACCAGGAGCCCAAACACCAGGAGGACAGTTTCAACCGGGAGTTCAAACACAAGGAGGACAGTTTCAACCGGGAGCTCTAACACCAGGGCAATACCAACCAGGAGCCCAAGCACCAGGAGGACAGTTCTTAGGTGGAGCCAAGACACAAGGAGGGCAGTTGCAAGGTGGAGCTCCAGCACAGTTGCAGCCAGGAGCCCTAACACCAGGAGGACGGTTCCAAGGTGGAGCCCTAACACCAGGAGGACAGTTCCAAGGTGGAGCCCAAACACCAGGAGGGCAGTTCCAAAGTGGAGCCCAAACACCAGGAGGACAGTTCCAAGGTGGAGCCCAAACACCAGGAGGACAGTATCAAGGTGGAGCCCAAACACCAGGAGGACAGTTCCAAGGCGGAGCTCAACCAGGGGCCGGCCCATCTGGTAATAATCCAGATGCATTGGATGATTAAGTCAACATTTATCTCATTATAGTCCAGGTAAATATTAATAGAAAGTTCATAGGACTTTTGTCAAATAACCTGGCGAAAAATTAATTGACCCCTTAGTTGACAGAGATTCAGACAAAAAAAACACAACACATCCAGCAAAATACACTTTAATTCTAAAAGCTCTTTTGCAAACAAAAGTATAAAAAGTATAAAATTTAGTGGTTTTTTTGGAATTTGAAATAAAAGGTTTCTTACTCTATGTATTCGTTTTCTCATGTTCTTCTTGCCTACTTACGTATGTTATGTCACAGTGTAATAAATAATGTCATTTATTACAAAGGTAAAAACTCGGTTACTCTAAAAATTCATTTTTTTAAACTTTTGATATAACTCTTCTATCTCTCTTACATTGCAACACCAAGCTTAAAAATGAAACTTAAATTAGTTGACAGAAGAAAGTCTATTGTAGAAGATTTTTCTTTTTGCAGTCCATTAATTGCAAGCGGGCATCTGATTCAATGCAAGCTGAAACCGCAATGGTACAGATTCATACTAATGAACCATTATTGCAGTTAATGTAATAACTTTGAAAACAAACGGAACATGATTGTTAAAACGTTGATATTGATAGTCGTATTGCCTACAAAGAAAGGACTGGTGATGGCGAAATATTGAATCTTGTGATATTCAACTCAATCTCTTGATTCCACCTACTTTCAATCCGTATTGTTTGCAGCCACAGCAGCAGCAGCAACAATGACTACAACAACAACAACGGCAAAAGCAACGTAAGAATAATGAGATTGTGTTGTTTGTGGTAATGATGATGATGATGATGATTGCGCTGCTACTGGTCATAATGGTGGTGATAATAAGGTGGACGATGATGATGACGATGTAATTGATAAAACAATGAGTACAACGACATTGCTGCTACATCAGACAATCAAACTATACAACTGAAACCAAGAGTAAAATTGCCACAAATGATTCATTGTGAGCCAACGTTTATATTGAATCCAGTTTGTCTGGATTTATCTATATTTTCGTTCACATCCCCTTAAAATGTTTCCGCCATATCTGTTGTTGAGGATAAACTTTACTAACATATACCAACCAAAAAGTATAGAGGGTTTGTTGTCCTGAGGAGAATTAATTCTCTTCATATATTGCTTTAGTTGCAGTTCTTGAAGATTGGGGTTAAATACCAGTACTCCTATACTGTTTTATCTTTACCTCTTTCCCATTTTATAAACACCCATGTTCTCTGTTCTCTTTCACCACCCTATATCTTTTCATACTATTCTAATCTTCTACCATCAACGTTTCTGGTTTTTTTCACCAACAACTCTGTCTCCTTCATCAACGTATACCGGCTCTGTTGCCTAGCAGTAAGACAATCGCTCAGAGATCGGGAGGTGCGTAGTTCGATCCTCGGCCGAGTCATACCATGGACTTTAAAATTGGTATTAGCAGCTGATCCGCCTAGTGTCT
>BMAT01008080.1:0-20183 GCA_019649035.1 Elysia marginata | reverse complement strand
TTTTGATGGTACCACAGAAAAAAAAAGAAGAGGAGAGAAATAAATTTTAGGAAGAGTGGGACAAGAAAAAACAAGGAAAAGTGGGACGAACAAAAGAGAAGGGTTACAGTGGAATGAGGACAAGAAAAAGAATTGGAGAAGGTGCAGTTATGAAAGAAGGAAGAGAAAAAAAGGAGAGGGCAATAGAGTCCTGAGTAGAAGAAGGAAATAGGAGAAAAAGGAGATGAAGGATAAGGGGGATGAGGTAGGAAGTAGGAGCAAGAAGAAGAAGGAGTAAGGTAGATAGGTAGGAGGAAGAGGAGGTAGACAAAGGAAGGGGAGCAGGAAGAAGAAGAAGAATTTTCTCAGCAGACTCAATCATGGATTGCCTAAGCATTTCTAAAAATAATTTAAAGTCCTGACGCTACATTCTTGCGTGAATAAACACAAACAACAAGCCTGATAAAGAGTCACTGAATTGGCTTTATTCATGGGATCAATCTTCAGTGATGCAAGCGGCTTATGTTAAAAAAGCAGGAAAATTTTACAATATATAGCTGGCCCTATAAACTTTAAGATGGATTACAAAAAAAAAAAAAAAGATAAAACTATGTCATGGGGCCTACGCAGCTATACAACTTAAAAGAAGAGTTTATTTTTCTATAGAGGGTTTTCATATATTTAAGACATAATTTTTTAAAACTTTCCTGCTTTTCTAGCTTAAGAAAACTGCTAAAAAAATCGGAAAACTTGCATCCCTGAATCTTGATCAAACTTGTGTGTTCATTCAGGTTGTTTTTTTTTTTGAGGTGTTAAAAATTCAGAAAATAATAGAAAAATGTGGCACCCCTGTTCAATAAAATTTGATTCAAAAGAGAAACACACAGACCTTGTATTTTTAGGTACTGCCTCATTTGTCTTGTTTGTGAATGATCTTTGAACAGGCACTGCTGTTGTTCCAAGGTGGTGACGAAATAAGCTGCCAAGGTGTTGACTGAATGCACCAGACAGCCTCAAAACTGGAGAAAAAGTGAAAGAAATGATCATAAATAATTTTGAATTCACATTTAGTTTCATAGCTACCAAATCCTTTAATGCATTATTAAGAAGTTCTGGTATATTGTTTTGTCTTTTAAAGCAAATGTTACTAGCATGGCAATTGACATACAATAGTATTACTCAAATGGTAGGCCACTACGGTACTTGATGACCAATTTGACATGCAGGAAAGCTAACAAAGAAACATTTTTGGCAAAGCAAATAATGCATATATTTCACATACTCTACAAGAATAAAGTTCTATTCATATTCAAGATCTATCATGATCTAGAGTCAAGGAGACTGAATCACTGAAAAATACTAATAATAGGAAAGACGTAATTATCGTAGCTAGACTAGTCGCTATCCATGACAAATTTTGGCTGATACACTAACGCCAGTAAAAATGCAGGAATTCTGCGCAGCCGAATTTATATCCAAGAGAAAAAGCTTAGGGAATGGTGATAAAGCAAGAATGAAATTCATCAAACTTTTATTTTTTCTTAAGGCATGGAAAGGGGAGAATCTGTTATTTCCCATAAAATCTAACTACAGTCAAACCCACCATATCGGGAAACGTAAAATTGGAAATTCTTAAGAATTTGGGAAAAAAACCACTTAGATACATTTTTTCTATCCATAAAAAGTCATCCCTAATACAGGAAATATTACCTGTTTTTAGGGGAAAAATTCCAGATATTGTTATCAAAATGAAGTGTTGGTGGCACATTATTTGCTTTATATATATTTACATGTGAAAAGCGCATAACTGACAAGTTATGAATGAAATGGCACACAGGTGGTCTATAAACAGCATTCCTGCACTTAGGCGACATCAAAGCACTGGGTTTTGGGCACAGAAAAATCTATCTGTCCTGATGTGGACTTCTCAGTTCAGTTCGTTCCATTTGAATATTGATAGAGCTAAAGTTTATTAAAACAGGTAATCTAGTAGATGCAAAATAGGAAATAGAGAGGGTGCATTTTATGGTCAGATCAACAAAAAATGGTGTGACTTTGGTTTGTCTCATGACATTGTTGTAGATTGTAGGCACATAGGACCACCAGTAGGTATAGTCATGAAAGAGTTTCTAAAATCAAAAACTTTCATTAACTGATTGATTTCGGATGTAAAAAAGAGCCAGGGGAAAACAAGTTGATTTTTCTGTTGATACACTAAGTCCAAGAGCTGGAAGCACTTGAGATTCCAGGAGCAAATGAAAGCTGCCGAACAATATAAAGTGTCAAGCTGGGTGTGGGAGAGTAAACAAATTAACCCTCTCTTATCTGTGCCTGAACATTCTCTTTCTTGCGATCTGGTAAACCGGGAAAACTCACTTTTAATCAGGAAAAGACGATGGCTGTAAATCTAGTTTAGTCCGCTACATTAATTAGATCTGGACCCTACCATTGGATTTCAAGAATAATGTCTTTAGATCTATTTAAAGATCTTTAGAGAAGAAGAAACAAGGCTAGATCAAAAGAGAGAGAGAGCTCTAGAGAATTTGAATTTAAACTTTATTGAGATCAAGGCCCATTCTCATCATTTGTATTTAAAGGGTCACGATAAGTCTTAGCCAAAAACAGACATTAAATTTGAATTCCTTACAAAAAAATACAATTAGGGGCCTATAGATTATCAAGCTTCATAAATTTACTTTCATACAAAACAGGTCAAGTTATCCGTATTGTACTTGAAGTTTGAACCTTAGAAAGTGCACAAAAATTTGACAAACATTGGATGACTTTAAAGAGAATTTTAAAAAATATTGAATGGATTGCGACACAAAATATGTCATAAAATATACAAATATTAGTAGTATTATTATCCAATTTTCAAAATTTAAACTGTTTTTTTTTTTTGGCTTTACTTACCATCTTAAGTTTTATTGATATTTAACAATTTTTCAGGTGTTATGTTAGTGAAAGGTCAGAGTCACAAAAGTCTATGACAGGGGCAGCCAATCTGACTGCTCCATGAAATTCCAGATACTAAAGTTGGATGTCATCACCTTTAGCAATTACTGGAATGTTAAATGTTTAAATTGTCACTCAGTAGCAATTAACGCTACCTAAACCCTCCTTTTATTTTGCGGTGAAAAAAAGGTGAACCAGCATGTATACCAGACTGCTGGCCTCGTTCTTTTTTTTCCCAGCCCTATTTCCATCCCCTCCCCCTCCAGTTTTAAAGTAGGCCTATGATTTTCGCTACCGTACAAATAAAACTGTAAATATGTATGCTCTATAGTCAACATCTTCATTGATTGTATGTTTCAGATTGACAGCAACCTGTATACATGCCTTTGCAAATATTTGCAGATTAGTCAAAATCTTGTTTAAAAACATTAAGTCCTTTGAGTTTGACACAATGACAGGGATGCCAAAATGTTTTTGGAAAAGGCGTAAACCTGAATAGGGTTTTATTCTATGGGTGGTATAAAGCGATGTCAGTTAGAAGTCTGTCAAAATCTTGTACTAGCCACAGCCTACCAAACAGTACATCCATCCTACCCACAGCTACCCCATGTATGCCAGAATCATACTAAATTACCAATACTATAGACATGCAAATAGTGACATAATTATAATATCTCTGTCCACCCCATCATCCTCTTAGTCTTACCCTCACACTTTCACAGATCCTCAAGCTAGTAGTATTGGTTGTAAATCAGAAGACGGTCTGTATTCACAGATTAACAGCATGTGAATTGTTACAATTAGATCTACTCTGTAGCAATTAAATTCACACTACCATTAATGATTAAAAAATTACTCTTCATTTCGTCAGTAATGCTTTTGAGGCTGTGATAAAAGGTCGTTTAGCGTAGAAGACAACTTTTGGTGCAGAACTATTTTACTCAGTCAACATTTTATATCAATTTTGTAAAGGTCTTATTCAGTTCTAAAATAACCAGCAAAAACCAGTGGATTTATTTTATTTAAAACCAAAGTTTTATAATTACACCCAAGACTAGCAACATAAGCTTAAGTGACCACTCTTTGAAATTTATGTCAGAATCCCCTGTAACTCAAACAAGATTATTCAACATAGATTATCTAGTTTTACTTCTGAAACATTTTATTTAGCCTCAAAGCCTGACATGACATCATTCCCAAAACGCCATACGACCTTTTGTCACAGGCACTTTTTTTTCAAATAAAATTTAATGCATTTCATTGCTCAGACTCAGAGCCCCTTATTTCTAAAAAACTCAGAGAATTAGTTTACTGTGTAATTAAGTCTTAGAGTAAGATGGGTCTCATATGTGGAAAATCCTTCCCTTTTGATCATTGATGTCTGATCTTCAAGACTTCTGTAATTACTATGATGAGTATGCACTCAATTCCGCACCAATATTAGGTAGATTTAGGTGGATAATATTCACGAATGTTACCAAATTGGCAATGCATGTATTAAGATATGGACTAGATCTATGTCTAGTGGCGCAAATGGGTCGCATCGCAATCTAGAACAGGTTAAATTTAAGAGTTACAATGATTCTTGGTTTAAAATCCAGACTTAAGACCAAAGTCACTTTCACTTTACCTGTGTTCGTCGCCATGTTTGTTGAGGTTCCCAGTGATACTGATAAGTGGTACAATACAATTTTTGTTGTTCGATAATGGATGCTTGTAACTAAAACAAGAAAGTATGTGTTATCGATATATGAATTTTATCATATTGTTAGATGTAAGCCTAGGCCCGGGCTAGATTCTATGTAGCTGGATGACATAACTTTGTTTTATAAGGCTATGCGACCGTACGCTTAAAATGCGTAGGCATTAAAATCGACACTGATTATGTTCTTTTTTCTGACCACCTACGTGCAATTAGTTACAGGTTGAGCATGATAGTCGGTTTGTGTAGTTTCTTCTTAGACACAAGTTTCTTCTACTGTGGCCATCTCTCTATTTATAGTAACTGATGAGGCCTTGAATGCTATGATTTATCAGTTCTGTACGAGCTACGAGCATCAAGAGAATGTGAAATAATTAAAACTTATCACATGAGAAGCAGAGTGTTGAGTGAACCAAGACGCACAGGTATTTTTTAAGGCTAAATATTTGGGCAAATTGATTAAACCTGATGTGATTATGTATGATAACAAAACACAGGCCTATGTAGTAGTTGTACCGGTATATATATTTAATGAATTCTGTATACGGTATATTAATTATTATAACCTTGTAGACACTGTAGGCTTAGTCGCCTACATCGAATTCAGAATAAAATTTAACGCAAGGCAAAAAGACAACCTTAGACAGAGAGTTGATTATGAAAGAATCTACCACTCATTCAAATTTAAAATTTATTTTGGTTTTATTTTTCTTTGTGCGACGGCTTCCCCAAATAAATCAATTAAAAAAAAATACTGCTAGATGCAAAAGTCATGTAAATCTGCCAGATGTCGTGTCAACACACAAGCAGTTCAACTTTAGAAGCTGAATTTACGTTTTCACATTTTGAGTTCATAGTGTTTAGAAAATTTTCTCATTTGGTACTTAAGCCAAAAGAAAAATGTTGTCTGAACTTGTTTTAGAAAAAAAAAAAAAGAAAAGTCAATTGAAAAGTTCCATAAGTTTAAAAATTCCAACATCCTGCCCATTAAATTCTGTTGCTTGGAATACAAGGATTATTATATATAGGGGCCTAGGCTACTCATAAAATGACTAAAAAGAGACAGCTTGCTTTGATTACCTGTAAGCCTACTTGGATATACCGGTATAAGAATAATTTGGCAACTTCGAAAATAAAAGTTGTTCTGCACATGCCAGTGGTATTATAATTAAGAAATTTATTGGTTATTTAGCAGTATGGCAGCCTGAAACTTTTACTTTAATTAAATAATACGTAAATGATTATTTGCAAGTTGATTTTCTTATTATTTTATGATAGTGGTTTTTTTTTTTTAATTATATTGCTCACACTTGGAAAAAAAAAAAACAACTCTATAATGGTATTTAATATGATTTCTCAAGTTCTAACGGAATATCAGGTGAACAGTTTTGGAATATTTCACTTGAGAAGCAGTTACTATTGCTCCCCGTCAATCAGTCTTGATGAGCAAAACTGTCCTCAATTTGAACCAGTAAAGATATTATTCAAAACATTTTGTCCTTTCGTACATTTCCATATAATATTTTTTTAGGTAACATGTAAATTACATTTCAATATGTTCACTTACTTTGCATGCAGCTTAAAAATCTTTTAATTCCTAAATGTAAAAAATAGTAGGCATGCACAGGTATAAAGGCCCTTTTTAATCATACAGTTTTCATTTTATACATCATTTTACATGGCCTCTACAGCTTGCTTTTGATAAATGCCCATGTAATAGAAATGTATTGAATTTACCAGTATTTTTTAAATGCCTTTTGCTCTTTAAGATTATAGATACTTTCTTTTCAATTTATCTGAAAGAGCCTAAAACATAAAATATTTTATTGTTGTTTTTTTATTGCAGGAAATAGCAGTTTCAATTTAAGATGTCCAAAGCCTCGTCTAAAAGGAAAATCAAAAGCAAAGTCACAAATCATCATAAACCAATTCCCTATGCGAAGGGTTTTCACCCACCTTCACAACAAGTTAAGTCTAGAGCAATTGGATTTGGCACAAATTCAATACCACAAGAGTACAAAGATGATGGCTCCAGTTTCCCTCCAATACCCCACCCAACAAATCAAGATGACTGGCTAGCCCAATATGTTGAGGAGGGACAAAGTTATAAGTGAGTTGGCATATCAATTGATACTCTTGTTCTGCAGGCCTTATGGGTTTTTGTATAAATTTCGCTTTTATTTCTGTAGAAGCTTTTACAGAAACAAGTCTGTCTCAGGTATCCATGCGAGATATTATTTTTATGTAGAGTAAAATTATGTGGAAATTCTGGGGACTTTCAAAGAAGATAAAATGTATCGCGTCCATTGTAAATTAGTCGGAGGTCGCAACTTTCAATTTCAAAGGCTTTGCTATTTGAACAAGACAATTTATTAGCCAAAATGATCCCATAAATTGATCAATATTTGATGGAAAAATATTGCTAGTTTTTTTTATTTAAAATATGTAGAAAAAAAGAAATATACACCTCTTTATAGTGCTTTCTCAAAAAAGTAGTTTCCGACTTCCGACTCATTAGCCCTGGACACAAGACAGTTGATGTTGTTAGGGGCAACTCATAATCATCATCATCCAGTGCAGTGCCGCATGGCGTTGGCGATCATGCCCCTCCACACATCATGCTTTCTTGTCATTTTGATCATTTCTACCGTAGAGCCCACTCCAAGCCAAGACGCCAGCCCGTCAGTCGTTTTCTCATGTAGTCTTCCTCTACTACGCCTCCCCATAAACATTCCAGTCGTCACAAGGTGTTCCTGTCTTTCTCTTCTCATGATATGGCTGAAAAGGGTAGCTTGTCGTTTTCATGGGCAACTATCTTCTCCAAAAACAAAGATTCAAGGTTTACATACAAAACTGAAATGGCTCATGAATGTATTTTAAAAAATGTATGGAGGTAACAAATCAAGCAAGGCAAAAAGAGAAAAGAATTTCTTGCAATTCGTTGAAAACATAGTCAAGATCAAGATGGTTTTGTATGTGGTTTATTTCTTTTTCAAAATATCATACTGCTAAGTTTAGATGATTCAAATTCAGACATTCGAATATTTTTTTTTCGAACTAAATCAAAATTACCTAATTTGTTCTTCCTTGATAATGTATGGTATACAGTCAAGTCAAATTTTGGATATTTTGAAGTTCAAATTTATATTCTTGGGCTTTGAAAAATCAGGACTGGACTTGCATAAGTTTCCTCTTTCAGTTTCACTAATGCTGAATTTATTTTTTAAACTTTTGGTGGTTTGATCATGTTCTTTATATGGACATGCATGAGTTTTTGTTGTTTTTTTAGCAGCTTCTGTTACTGTTTGAGCAATGTCCTATTTTGTTGTTATTTTTTTACAATTAGCCCAACCAGTAAAACTGATTGAGTGCTAAAAAGTTCTTGACTTCAAATGTTGAGCTTTGTTGTTGTATGAAATCAAACATTCAAATAATGTTTGCGAACTTTCATAACTAAAATTTATTTTAACTCTTCCATGACGTTGGTTTTGTCGATCACCATGAAGTGGCAGTTTTCGGTTCAAAAGTGGGATTATTAGTATATTTTTAACATCCCTAGACTCCAATTATAAAGTCAAATTTTAAATAACTCTGCATGATTAAATGCCCCTCTTAAGCAGTGCAAAACACGAAATACATTGTACGACTAAATTAGTAAATATCATGGGGAACAACAAAATCCACTGATTTGAGGACGTACAACGTAGGAAGGTTCTGCATCTTGTCATGACAAATAGGACTACAGTGTACGTTATAGGTGACGAGTGGTTAAAAAGATTAAGACATAAATTATAACAATCATGTTGACAGGTTTTGTTCTTTTGAAAATTTGAAATGTATGATAACAAAAAAGCCAAGCACTCTGTTCAAATATTCTGGAAATTTTAGTTGGAAATAACAAATATTAATTTTGAATTTGAAAGCGACCATTTTATTTTTAACCATAATAAGAGTCATATTAGTTTCCTTAGTGTTAAAAAATTTAACTTCCCTTTTCAGGGTTTAAAAACAATTTTATACACTTTACAAGTGTAGTGCTCCCATAAAAATGAGTTAAATTGCAATGATGTTCAAATTAAGAAAATTGACTTTTTCTATCAATGATTCAAATCTTTATTGAAACTTTTCTTGGCAACGAAAGTCCATAATGCAGTGGTTTTCTCTCTTTGAAACTTCGGTTCTAAAGAACTTTTTTCACACATTTTCTTCATTTTCTTGAGTATGCGCTTCATTAGGTGATCCCCAGTCTTTTAATTGCAATAATTTAGCTCTTAATCAAGATGTACAGTTTTCCATCTCCTGAGGCGTTTGATGGAACTATCAAACAATATACTTGGGCATTTATCACTAAATATTGGAATTCTGCAACCCCTGCCATATTTTGTGAGAATGCTGCACAATAAAATTTTCAAGCATGTGAAAAAAATACTTTAACATAAAGTTTTGTACAAAGCCCTACATTGCATACGTTTTCTTTTTCTTCTTTTTCAGAGATTATCTTTCAGAAAACCCCTGGTTTAGTCGTAGAAAGCATAAGTTTATGCTGCAAAAATTTGTTCCTAGTGGAAGCACAATATCTGAAAAGTATCCAGAGGGCAAAATATACATAGCCAAAGTTGGTGCCTTTGCCAGCGACATTTGTTTTGACGACTTAATTGACTACATAAAGAGGTTCCTGAAACTGCCTGTCAAAGTTCTAGAAGGTATTGATGTGGAGCAACAAGGGAGCAGATTGACCCTTGTAGAAAACCCATCTTGCAATCCTTCAAGTCGCCCAGGATCAAGAATAAAGAGAAGCACTTTGGACACAAGGTTTTGAATTTTGATATGTGATGTTATGCCGGTTTTGTTGATTCATAATGACTTCATTCTTCTTTTACATGAGACTGAAACATAATAGAAAAAAATGCAGCATCAAAATAGACCTGACACATTAAAAGTGGCGCACTTTGAAACTTGATTGAAATCCACAGTAAATTTTTTTTGAATTTTGATATAATTACAATAAAAGTTACAAACTACTAAGGAAATCCTACTATTGTGCTTCAACCTTTAAACAAAGGAGAAAAGATTGTATCTCTATCATTATCAGTTTACTTTATTATTCTAATTTGGCAATAAGCCTATTTTATATGAAAACATAAACTAAAAAATAAGCATATCTCACCTGTAGTCATATAATTTTATTCCAGATATAATTCCAAGACGAAGCACATCCAAATATGTGTTGATTCAATTCTTCCAAGACTGCGAACAATGAAACCTCATGATGCCCTGTGTCTTATTGGCTTGACTCCTTATGATCTGTATGGTGATGAGTCTGACCTTTTTGTCGCTGGAATGGCAGCTGGGCTACAACAAGTTGCAGTATTTAGCCTGATGCGTTACAATCCAGCTCTCTCCTTTTCCACTGAGTTTTGGTATGGTGAAATAACATAAAGCTATAAATTAATTTTTAAAAAGAATGTTTCCATTTTAAATATTAATGCAATTTTCTCAATTTTGGAAATATGAAAAATTTCATATTTTGATTGTCCAAAAAGATTCAGGTTTTTTACTCTTTGGTGGAAATCTTAAATGTTAAACTCCTGATCGTGTACAATAACTTTAATATTCAAATTCTTCTATTAATTTAAAATATTTAAACCAGAGTTCATACACAAGCATTCAGAACTATTACAATTATTATTTTTAAAATACTAAAGAATGGAAGGGAAATCTATAGGCCACAATCTGAAGATTAATTTTAGAGAATTGAACATCATTAACTTCAAATTATGAGTAAAAAACCAAATACGTAAAAAAAATTTTGAGCTTACAAACCTTGAAATTAAAAGTATTTTAAACTATCAGACTTCGTTTTTTTCAGATTTTCACCATAATTGTTTATATGCCTTTGATTCAATAAATGTATGTAGTATTTTTTTTTTTATTTTGATTTGTTTTAGCACTTAAGTGTCATGTTCAGAATCTTATACTAAAAATTTATGTGAATTTTACTCTTTGCCATAGAAGCTTTTCTAACCTTCACCGCCACTCGCTATTTGTATACTTAAACACCATTCGTGGGTGACTGTCACCCGAAAACCTGTTTTGAGCAATCTATTTTGAATTCTCCCATTCGCCACTCGTGGGTGAAAAACACTTAGCTTAGCTCTGAAGGCTCATTGAGACTATACGGGTGAATTTCACCTACAAGTGGATTCTGCTTAATAAGCATGCGTATTTTTAAAAAAAATAATTAAAAATAATTCATCTTTAATTTTCTTGATCTAATTTAAAAAAATAAAAGAAATATGAACCGTTGAGGAATACAACGGGTTTTTAGAGGCAAAATGGGTTATTTTCAATAAAATTAAGCTCATTACTTTTTGTTCTGGGTGTTTTTCACCCACGAGTGGTGGTGAAGGTTAAAAACTTGGACAGCTTTTTTGTCATTGTTCTGAATTGAGAATTTATGTGAATTTGAATGATACCAAGTGAGTTGAACTGTCGGTTTCACTTGTTAAATTTTGTTACACAATCTTAAGACAAAGGACAAAACATGTTCATAGCCTCTCTATGCTGTTTAAAAACAAAGTAACAAACTTCATGCAGTAGCCATTTTCCAGAGCGGTCGGCAAATAATTATATATGTGTAGAGCTATCACAAAAAAGAGTCAACTTTTTCGCAAATTCAAATGGAGAAATTGATATTTTCTGACAAAGAGTCAAAATTTACTAATATTTAAGATGCATTTCATCTTATATAACTATAAAACCATCGGGATGATGACTGGAAACGACACAGTTAACTAGAGGACTAGTTATTGATCTTATCCCATCCAAAATTTTAAAAGTACCGTACATGTGGTGTGTCAAATTTTTTTTAAGAAGACATGGAACTAAAACATCTAATGCCTTCTACTCATATGATAAAACTGACACGCACTTGCATCCATGCATTCACTATGAGTGTGAATGTCAAAATTTTTTCAAATGTCAATTCAATGCAAAATACAGGTCCATACTTGTTTCACATATATCACATTTATACTTACTGCGCAGGTGTAGAGGCTAGTAGGAAGCCGCCTCACTCTGTTAGTGTGAGAATGGGGGGCACAGATTCTTAACTTTCAAAATGCAATTTTAACTTGGGTCGTAACCAAGATATTATTATTAAAATTTTTTTTTTGTACGGTCTTTAAGATCTTTACAGAGGTCTTAAACAATGTAAATACGACTTAAAGCCAAAATTGCACAGGCAAATTTATTTTTTGTGAATGCTGCATATTTCAAATCACAGAGTGAGTAAGTTGGTAGGGTTACAAGTTTTTTAAAGTTTATATGTCTCACGTCCTGGGTGAAAGAGTCGGTTGTCGCATTTTTGATCTTCAGAGGCAATGTTGTTTTGAACAAGGTATTTCTCTAAGCTTCCAAACGTCAAAATTTTCATAAAACTGTCAATATTTTTTGGAAGGACATGAACATTTTTGTTGATTTAAAGTATAGAAAAAAAAGAAGAAAAAAATAAACCTTTTCCTAACGTTTTCTTTGAAAAATAATTACAGACTTCCGACTCATTCGGTCTGGACACAAGACGTATATCACGCTAAAAAAAGCAAACAGGTTAATGGGTATTATCTCTAGAGCTCTTGTCTGTTTGGATAGCTTTATTCTTCTTTCTCTGTATAAATCCATCCTTATACCTATTCTTGAGTATGGAAATTGTATTTGGTGCCCTATATTCAAGAGACAATCTGTATGTATTGAAAATGTTCAGAGAAGAGCAGCTCAACTTATTACAGGAATTTAGGAAATGTCCTATGCCAAAAGATTAAAGATTCTGCAGTTGCCAAGTCTCAATTATAGACAAATGCGAGGTGATCTAATTCAGTTGTATAGAATTATTCACCATCATGATGACTTGAAGGCATCAGATATTTTTACGTATTCTAACATTACATTTACATGAGGAGATGTTTTGAAAATTTTTCTAAGTAGGTGCAAAACAAATAGACATCATTGGTTTATCCAGAGAACATAAAAAATTTGGAATATCTTACAATATAGGGCAAAAATGCATCATCTTTATATATTTATAATTACAAATCATGTTGATCAAGAATTGGTGTCTTTCAAATATGATTTTGATTAATTCTAATTTTGTATGATTTTTTTAGGGTCTTTAAAGGATAATAATCCTGTTTGGCCTTTGTAATGATATGATAATATAAGTTTATTTCAACAATATTTGGGCAGAAACACAAGCTTAGAGTTTTGGTCTGTGATTGTTTATTAGAGATTGGTAAAACTTATTTTAAAAAAAAAAACATACATTTATCTTTTTGCAATGCAAGGCTTTTAGTTTCCTAAATTACACCATGTTTACATCCATAGAGTTTGATTTCTTGTATTCTGAGAAGGTAACTATGACTATGAGAAGCAGGAAAGCACATTATTATATCGTTATTTTTAATGTAATATTGAGAATATTTTTATACCAACCTTTTAATTTTTAAGTTTTAATTTTAAATGAAATCTACTATTTCACAATTTTAGGTATGACATTGATGAAACTGAAGAAATTGGCCTTATGGAGAAAAGAAAGCTTATTTTGCAAAGGAGTTGCAAGCTTGTTGTGCATGAATTGTGCCATTTACTTGGTATAGATCACTGCATATATTATTCCTGTTGCATGAACGGGTCAGGTAAGCCACATGGGTTAAAGTTGGTTAACTCTATAGACCTGAAAAGCTCAGATTAGTATGTTTTCACCATTTTCCAAACAATTCCCTCGAAAGCATAGAATTGGCCTGGTAGCTAAAGAATTTTAAAAAAGTTTAGTTAATTTACTCATGAGCCTTCTTTTTGAATTATCCCAAATTTAGCAAAAACTCTTTACATGTATATGGTACACTGCTAATGATTTTTTTGGTTACAGTATTTATGAAGTAGTCTAAAGTTGATGCCAAAAAGTAATAATAGAGTTTTGCAAAGTAAACAGTATTTGGATGTGATGAGTTAATCAGAATCCCATGAACTGAAAAGAATATTTATAGAAGAAAAAAGTGATCTGAGCAACAAAAACTGTCATGCACAAAATACTTTGGTTTATTAATTTCAATTTAACGCTAGGGTTTCACTGTATGCGCGGCGCTTAAACCAAATGTAAAACGTGTACCAGTATCTAATTATTGTTTAGCTCTTTATATATTTGTTTGATGCCGCACTTGGTCTAAAACACACAGTAAATGTAGAAAGCCTGCAGCGCAATTGAAATTCTATTTCCTTTCAGAGACTTTTTTGTAATTAAAAAAAACAATGATGTTCTGGAGCATTAGTAGTCGTGAAACTTCTTATTGTTTGAAAAAGCTGGCACAAAACCTGTCTAACTTCTTACTAGAGCATATTAATTAACAACTTTCAGGGCACCTTCAAGAGGACTTTGATCAACCTATGATGCTTTGCCCAGTGGATCTTCATAAACTACAAACTCTCACTGGGTTCAACGTAAAGACAAGATATCAGAGTCTCTTAGAGTTTTTTCAAAAGCATCATTTAAACACCGAGGCTAAGTGGGTTGAAAGACGTTTGTTGTTTTTACAAAATGAAGGAGAACACTCTAAAAAATGATGTGCTCAAATATTTGTATTTAATTTTTTTTCATCTCAATAACTTTATCAAGCCTTTGTGATGACTAAACTGTTGGTTGTTTCAATCACTGTCCATTCACTCTCCAAAAAAGCTAAAGATCGTTGAGGGTTTTTTGCTTACAATTTTTATGCAATATTTTGTATACTTGATTTTTTTTTCTTTTCAGTCATTAAATTAAATTAAAGTTCCCAAATGAACTGAAACTAAATCATTGTGATTAATGATTCTATTTTTGATACAGTAATATTAAAACATGTGATAGTGCTTGATTAGAAAATGACATAGAGATGGATCTCGTTTCAGTGATTTTGTACAAATCTAAGTGGAAGTTAATAAAACATTCTTGCTATGAAAAAAAAAGATGGGCAGAATACAATTATGGTACTTGATGATACTTTTTGTATAATTATGAAAAAGTTTTTATTTATGTTTTTGGTTGTGATATTTTAGTTTTTACTTGTAGATTTATGCAAGATTGGGGAGGGGGCACTGTGTGTGTGTTGACATGCGATGTTGCGCAAAGTGTTGAGCAGTGAAAAAGTGGGCCATGTATTCAAATTTGATTTATTATATTTGTAATACCCATAATATTTACAGATTACACATACATGTGTATTTTTGCCTGGTTAAGTACCTTTTAAAAAATGTTGCATGGTCAGTCATGTTTCATGATCGTTTGTTTAACAAACTACACAACACTGTGATAACCCAATTTTTATTTTGATCTAGCTAACTGGTTTATACTTTTAGCTTTTTATTCAAAGAAATGGAAAAAATAACAAATTAGTTCAACTCCCAATCTCACTTACCTGTCTTTCTGACCGGAAGAGAGCTCCTGGGTTTTTTTTTTTATCTTTCTGTTTATCCTTATAAATGTTCACAGCATCTGTCAAAAATTAGTGCTCTTTCTATAATGTTCAAAACCCCAATATCCTTTGTTTTTTTTTTTTTTCCACTTCTAACAGATGTTTTCAATCCTAACATTATCTTAAAATTTCATTAGAGACCCTTTTTTAACTTGAGGAAATTATGTTGACTTGAGCTATGAATAAAAGACCACAATCAGCCGGCTTCAGATTTCAGTAAATATCCTAAAATTTAGGTCATTCTGAGGAACTTCCAGTTTGTCACAGGCCCAGTTTGTCACAGTTTATCAATTGGAGGGACCAGTTTGTCACAGTTTATCATTTGGAGGAACCAGAATGTCACAGGTCCAGTTTGTCACAGTTTATCATTTGGAGAGTCCAGTTTGTCACAGGCCTGCACCAGGAAGACTGGATTTTGTACATCAGTTCTTTGATGTTGTCAAATCATATTTGTCATCCTCGTTTTGCTTTTAAAGAAATAAATCATCTTAGAAAATTTTAATTGTGTTCGTTTTTTTAATCAATTTTTGTAGACCTAATAAAAGAACATAATTTTTGCCCTCTTTTTTAGACTAATCATAAGTACAACATAGTATGCAATTACTTTAACCTTATGTTCTTACAATATTTTTGATTAACTACATTAATTTAGGCCCTTCAATTTATTCTTCTCCTCATCTCCAGTTGCAATGAACATGTTTTTTTCCACAATTCAAACTGATTTGATCTGTAGGCTATAATGTCTTGAAAGAAGAGACACGTGAACAAAATCGCTCTATTATTTGGCATAATTCTAGCAGTTTAAATTTTTAATACTGTAGTAGCTGCAATTTAACTTAGATTTCTTACTTCATACCTAAAACTATTGGTGTAGAGATGGTTCCTATATAATGTTAATTCAGCTGATGTTTTTCAATGTTTCTTCTTTTTATGCAAATCAAACTAAGCAAATTACTGAACTCTATAAATGTAATGAATGCTATTTTTCATAATAAAGAAAGTTCAAAAATGCCAACTAAACAATGATTTACATGTATTTACTGTTTTGAGAATGTCTGTGCTAACTTCCATCATGCAGCACAATTATATATACCGGTATATATATGCGACGTTAATAACTTTTTGCTGGTATGGCCATTATCCTCATTTGGCAGATTTTTTTTTGTANTCCTTTGTATTAGTTTGATTCTGTTACACACATGAAAAAGAAAATAAAAATTTCTTTTAAAAAAATCCGTAATGCAGGGCACATTTGTCCTGTGACAAACTGGGCCTGTAACAAACTGGTATGCTTCCGTCTTAAATGCGGTAAGATCAAGTCAATTGACTTTAATAAATGGACTTTTATTGTTTTCAAAACCTAACAAAGTTTGATGTGTTTGTCTCCAATAAGATTGATCCAAGGAAAGATGGGCTAATTACATAATATTTTAATTTGGTTGTGACATTTTGTTTTTACTATTATGCGTACACCATTTATTTCCTGATGTGATTTTAAAAGGACCGTCAATTTAACTTAAATTCATAATCATGCATAAAACTGTCACTTTTACATGTATAATATTTGTATACTTTAGGTATCTAAAGTGTTTTTTTCATCATGCACGTCTTGGATTGTGCACATGTGTAGTGAACAGTAGAATCTGAATAAAGCCAGCAACTCAAGATCAAAATGATAATTTTTTTATATAAAGTAAGAATTAAATAAAGAAAAGCAAGAATTTTCTGTAAGAGAATTTTGGGTTCTAATTTAGTCAAAATGTACACATTTTTATTTTGTCATTATATTTCAATATATGTATTTTGAATTGAACATGTCCACTTTTTCACAAGACATAGGTTTGTTTGCTCAGGATTTTCAAACTTCTTATTCTATTTTTATCACAGTTTAATCGATGATTCTTGTCAAGGTAGTCATAGGTGCTCAACTGTAAGCTCAGTTAAATACCAGAAGCCGTAGAGCATAATGGAGACTTTCAACCACAGTTTAAGAATACCTGAGACTGTAATTTCATAATATATTTGACAATTACATGACTTCACAGATAACTTTCAATAACACTTGTGAGTGAAAAATCAACATCTACTGTCCAGTCCGTATACAATGTATTTGAAACCTTACAAGAACAAAATTAATGTCATTTCGACCCATGCAGAGTTTAATTTTATCAGTACAACTTTTTTTTTGTTCCTAGAGAGGTTTATCTAAACAGGATTCCACAGCATATGTTTCAAAAAAGGACAAAGCAGAACCCCATTAATCTAATTATAGTTTGAATGAGAATAGTATTCCAGTTTTTCAGATTCGAATTATTTTGACTACTCTATACATGTTTTGCTTTTGTTTTTTTGTGAAATATTCACAATTTTATAAACTGGTACTGATTCACATTGCCCCATGAACCGATGTGCCTTGGTTTCCCCTACAATATAAAGCATAAAAATATAAGACTAGGTGTATGTTCCTACAAGGGATGTAAGTTGTAAAAACATAAACATGCCAACAATAATAATTATGTAAGTAGAATGGTCTGGCAGACTATGCATTTGATATTTTCATCAACAAAGATGGGCTTTTAAGCTTTATTTTGTTGCAGAAACGTTTGTGTTGTTAATGTAAGTGTATATTGAAGAATCATATCGGTAGACTTACTGTTTAACAGAGCAACCATCAATTTTTGTCTATTTTTTTTATTTTAAGCAACCACAAAGTGCTCTCTTGGTCGCTATTCTTTTTCAACATATAACAAAAAAACATGGCTTTTTGTAGTAAATTGGGGGGGAAAACAGAAAAAAAATAATGTGCCTTAAAAATATTACTGCACATTATTTGTTACGATGAGAATTAAAACTGAATCTATTAAGGTGCAGAAAGAGTGGACGCACCAAACCCCTGCACACTGCTTGTTCTTGTTGGAGGAGAAAAGTGCAGGTGATATTGGAGACAGAGTGGTCCCCTCAACCATTGTCTCTTCCGTTGAAGAAAAAAATCACAATCTCCTCAATTCAATAGACTTCATTACTTCATATGCTCACTTAGGGTAGCCTATACCATTTAAGGTTATATTTTCATTTATTAGCATCATCATTCTCACCCTTTGGATTATTAATGCTTTTTGTGGTTGTGTATAGCTCTTATTACTAGTTTCACCATCATCATTATTATTATCATCATCATCATCATTAATATTATTATAATTAATAATATTAGTGTTATTCACAGGGAAAAACATATTATTATTGTTACATGTATTATTGTTTTGTTCTCTTAAATCATGACCTAGAACAAGCTTCAAATTGATGAGTCCAAAAATTAAATCTTATTTGGAAAGCCTCTAGATCTAAAGAAAGTTGACACTTCAGTTCTAGAAATGAACTTAAATAAAATTGTGTCTCTTAGACATATTATGCAAAAAATCTTGACATTGTTTTTGACCAAACACTCTTCACGACTGATTATGTGAGTACTTTATGTAAAAATGTGTCAACTCTTTAAAATCATCATAGGCCTGATAAGAAAATACTCATTACTTGTCATTTGAAGTCAGCGTAGCCTTGTAGGTGTCTCTCTTTGCCTTTCTAAATTGAATTAGATCTTTGTCAATGCAGTTCTAACTGGTCTTTCAATGTATCAGCTACACAAATTAAACAAAAAAAAAACCAGAATCATGCAACCAAAGTACATATACTTTACAAGAAAGAGAAAATTGATAAGCAAAATCTCTTCTTAAAAGATTACAATGGTTACCAGTGATAGAGAGGATAAACTACAGAGCTTTAGTTTTTTAAAATGTTTGAATGATGAAGGTAAATCTCGAGAAATCAATTATTGGTAACAAAACATTGCTTTCTATTCCAATATCAAATTTGAAATCTTATAAATGGCAATCAATCCTTCAAAAATTATGGACCATTTTTTTAGAATTCACTCCCACCAAAAACTAGATAGAGAGCAGCACCCTCAATTGAGCGTTTTAAAAAGTCTTTTAAAAGTTATTTATAAAAAATTTTTTTAAAATCTTAATTGCCCATTTGTTCACTTGATCTCTCTTGATATAGATATATATATTAGCTGCTGAATGAATACAAAATATTTGTCTCTTGTTAGTTTAATTGTCTTCTTCGACTTAGTCTCGCCATTTGTATTGCAGTCTTTCTTAGAGTGTTTTATTCTTTAACCCACTATTTACATTCTCGCTAGATTCTTAATGCTTTTTATTTGATTCAAAATGTTTTGATATGAATCACTCACTCACTCAATCCTGTCTGAGCCGTCTAGTGCTTGAGGCAGTTGAAGAGCTCTCCATCTTGGCCGGTGTGCTGCATTTAGGGGAGCCGTTTCTAAGGAGAGACCTCTTTCTTTCAGGTCCTTCTCCACCGTCCTCCTCCAGGTCTCATTTGGCTGTCCTCTGCTTCTTTGTCCCTGAGGGGTCCACCGTAGGGCTCGCCTTATCAGGGATTTTTGGGGCCTTCTGCATACATGCCCGAACCTTCTCCATCTTCTCTTTCTAACTATGGTGTTTATGAGGTTCGTGTTTGTTGTGTTTTTCCTGAGTTTTCCTAATGTTTACTTTTAATCCTTTTTTGCTTGCTGTCTCGTAGAGGTCCTTGGTTTTTTGTTGGATATCCTGGTGCCTGTGAGATAACAGTCCCAAATCGTCGGCGTAGTCAAGATCCTCTAGCATTGAGGTGATAGTCCATTGAATGCCCTGGTGTTTGTCTCTAGTGACATTGTGCATAAGCCAATCTATGGCTAAAGAGAACAACATGGGTGAGAGAATGCATCCTTGCTTCACTCTTGTTTTCACAATAAAAGGCTCTGTGAGCTGATTGGAGTGCAATACTCTACATTCAAAATTTTCATACAAATCTTCAATCATGTAGACCATTTGCTGTGGAATTCCATAATGCCTGAGAATTTTCCATAGAGATTGTCTGTGTATACTATTGAATGCTTTTTTATTTAATATGAATATGAAACTTTATTTTTGACCATGGAAATTTGTTTTTGTTGTGTCTTGTTACACAAAATCTGTATATATATA
>BMAT01008079.1:260728-282511 GCA_019649035.1 Elysia marginata | reverse complement strand
ATCGGTACCTGAAAATATAGTCTACTAATTATTTGTATCACTAACTTCAAAGCCCATGACCATTGGGAGATCCTCTTCTGAAGAGTAGAAACCACCAAGGAAAAGCATTTCGGCTGCATTTATTGACACATAACTGTAGATGGAATAACAAAAATGAACAGAGTTATGACTGAGTAATACGTGAGATAAATACTCTCCTTTGTCAAAGTGAATAATCAAAGAATATTGGTGCAGGCAAAGATGTGATGAAGCTGAGTAAAGTTATGCTTGTGATTCAGGAAAGCAATGACGTTTGATTGGACAGAGAGAGAGAGAGAAATAGAGAGACAGAAAGAGAGAATAAGAGAGAGAGAGAGGAGACAGACAGAGAGAGAGAGAGAGAGAGAGAGAGAGAGAGAGAGAGATGCCAAGTAGTATCTGAGTGTCGAGTTTTCTAAATTTCTTTAATGTGAAGGTAACTTTTATGCCCACTAAAAACATAACTGCTACGATGAGAGAGGTAATGTAACTCACGTAGTTCGGACTAGGGCCTCGCCTGGTCCCGGACTGGGGACTGGAACCTCAACCAACTCAGTGCACTCCCTGAAGTTTGTGCCATACTTCTTCACGACCACCTGATTCATATGGGTGGGAATCTCCGAAGGCGCCATTGCTCTGCTTAGACACGATGCGCCCAGGCGTGTACGTTATATATGTAGTAAATGTCGCTAGTGAGCTCTCTTAAATAGTGTAGTCAAATCTGGTTTTTTAGCGAGTGAAAGGTCAACAGATCCAAGCAAGATAAAGTCTAGGCTATTAGCAAGTGAAAGGTCAACACAGCCAAGCAAGATAACTAGGCTAGTAGCGAGTGAAAAGTCAACGCAAGCAAACAATATAACTAGGTTAACTGATTCGGGATAATTTTGCTCTTTATCCAGTGTTTTGCTGGTTAATCTTGATTAGTTTAAAAAATGTTGACATTTCCTGGGGTTTTTTTTGTTCGTGCCTGTATCCTTTGTTCATAGCCACTTGGAAGGGGCTAAGTGCTTTTAAAAAAGCGACGCTTCGTATATGACACTTATTTATTATTATCCTCCATAAATATGCATTTGGTCAGGAAAGAAAAATAATTTAAGTGTACATTTTGCGGAGCTTGGGGTAAAAACCGAAAAAAAGGTCGATATTCTGTTCTCAGCTTCTGAAATGCATAAAACACAGGCGTCGCTTAGTGCTTTCTGTTGTTTTATTATATTTTTGTTGTTGTTGTTTCCATATTGTTTTTCTACTTTTGGTTCAAAATTGTAGCGAAAAATGGATGCGTTAGAAAACAAAAGAAAGTTTATGACTTGAGGGTACAAAACTATGTGTCATTTGTACCACATGTCTGCCGTGAACAAACCAAGTGCAGTATCTCCCATATAGTTTACACTGCAGATACTGCTCTTGCTTTGTCCCGGGCACATGTGTTACCGATTTGTCGTCTTATTCCTTAAACTGTTTAAAATGCCCCCACATAGCATAGTCTAGACACGATTGTACACATATGGAACTAAAACATGTACGGTACGTGATTGAAACCAGTAAAAATTGTAGTAATTATGGTCAGCATAATTATAGAGGCGCATTTTCATTTCTCAAACACTTTGTTTCTACGGATTTATCCGTGAGTTGGAAGAGGTCTCATTGTACACACTTCGACCTACCATCGCCATTACACCAGTAACGCACCGAGCTGAGTTAAGTACTGCGTTGCTGTTATTATTATTTTATTATAACGCTCATTACTTTATAACCAAATAACTCCGTAAGAAACAGCTAAGAGATAGTTTTCAAATAATATTTGTGCTCGTCCCATTTAAAAAACCATACCCCTAATCTATACTTAAGTAACGTGATGTCATAGAACAATATTAAAAACATTCAAGTTTAAAAAATATTATTCTCTTTCCTAGTATTTAAATATCTTTCTACCATTTTTGCTTACTTTAAATATCAATCTACGTTCTACCTAAGTATTTATCCATTTGTATGTTTGTTTGTGTGTGTGTCTGTCTTTCTATCTATTCATTTATGATTTTATATACATGTATCTACTTGTTTAAGTACTACGTACTTTTCTGATAGCCATAGATTGAAATTTTTCTTTTGTTTTAGTGCTGCGTTGTACGGTATTTCTGCCTCTTCAGACCTTGTATAATCAACACGTGTCTAGCTATAGGTTATCTCACTGAAAATTCGACACTCTCAGCGAGCATATATACAAAGAAAACAAAGAAGACTTAAAGACTTAATCATTGTATTGATTCATAGGAAACTTTAGAAAGATTAAAAGCATACTTTACAAAATTAAAAAAAAAATGCAATCTGTGTCTATCAGAAAAATAAAACATTCTCTAAAAAAAAAAAACAAAAAAAAAATCAAAGAAGTGTCTCCATCATGAACAGACGCAAAAAATACAGCGGAATCCACAAGTCAAATTCAACAAATTAATGGGGAGCACTTGCTAGTTAAAGTCAACCCTGTCAGTCCCGTTTTGTATATATTTTTTGTTATGCTTAAAAGAAAACTCTTGCATCAAATCAAAACATTTCTCTGGTCTCGAGCTGTTAACTTTATGATCTGGAATGCATCTACATACCAATCACTGTTATTTCTTGCAGAAGAAAAGCCTTCTCGTCCTATTTATGAAGGTAATCGATCCAAGGGAAATAACCAAAACAAAAACTAAGTTGGAGTATCCTCAAAACATGAGTTGTGTACCTTTGACTATAAATTGTTTTCAATGGATTTTTTTTCTAGATTTTGGCATGAATTTATTTTCACCGTATAGACTGCACCAATGTGTATAAGCCACCTTCATCTTCCCTCAAAACATTTAAGCTCTAATTAAATACACACATAATTGTAGGAAATAAAAAAAGGCATTTGTGCCTTAATAATATGGAACCATTTTCCGTTTCTTACATTTATAGGTGAGCTGACAAACATTAGACATTAGTGCATATTTTGATTTGTCTTCTTTGCACTTCATATAATTCTCAGCAAAATTTCATGCCTCGAAACCACTCCTGAGCCGCTTCTACTTTTAGGCCTAGTGATCTTTTCCCTGTACCTTTTCTATTACATTTATTTTGACCCGAGTTGGATAGTAAACCTAAGAATGATGAGGGTTTTGGTCTGTACCACAGCAACGCCTATTCTTTTATTACAAAAAGATAGTTAGCCCTAGACTGCCATATTATTGGCAAAAATCCCCAGTTGAGTAGATGTCATGATCTAACCGTTGGTAGTGTTTTGGCTTGCACTGCGGCAGCCTAGGTCTAATTACGAATCAAAAGAATGGTGTTGTTGTCGTACAAACCAAAAACCCCCAAAAAATCCCCCAAAAAATCCATCGGGTCCAATCTGATTGTTAGGCCCAACGCTAGTGTGGTTTTATCCTTAGGCAGCTAGCTGCAACTTAAAAGATCAATGGCATGGATGAACTCATAAGAATCTGTCTTCATAGGACTAGGGCCTACATGTATATTAAATGTATCCATTTTGTCTGAAACTGAAAAAAATATTCACAAAACTGCGGAATCGTGAACGTAGTAATCAAGGGCCCAGTTTTGTGCCCATACTATAGGACAGGTTACCTACTATAACACTGAAGGAATCTTTTAAAAACTTCGAGAGATAAATTTCTACTTAACACACTACCAACAAATCTTGAATGAATAATGTACATACATGTATATCAATTTCTTTTCAAAATTTTCAAAATAGCCGTAAGGTTTTTAAAAAAAATATTTTATAACTGCACATTATGGTATTCAAAATTTTCAAAAGAATGAAGTGCAGTAGTTTTATTAATATAGGCCTATACTTTAGCTCTTTGTTTCCATTCAAAATACTTTGTCCATCATCACTCACAGAACCCAACAAAAACATGACCTTTTGTCATCGCCTAATTCTATTTTTTAAAGGTTAACTTAAATACAATGTGCTACTGAAAGTCAACATCTTTTACTTAAGGGCAACTCTGTTTTGCAGTCAAATTTTGTATTTCTTTATATATATTTGAAATGGTTAAAGTCAACACATCTTTGTTGTCCCGAGTGGCTGAATTTACTACTGTTTCTTAAAGTTAGACTGTGCCCTGTACATCATGCAGGCTAATATTACTTTCTTCTAATGTTCTAGCACTTTTTGCTGTGTTCAGGTTACAGTAGAATCCTGTTAAGATTAACTCCTCTGGGACAGACTAAAAATGATCTTATCCAAAGTTTATAAAGATAGTTAGCCCTAGGCTGCCGCATTGGCCAATATCCCACGTTGAGTAGATATCATGGTCTAACATTATAGAGAAAAAAAGAAAAGGAACCAAAAATCTAGTTTATCTTAACTTAAAGTTCATCTTAAGCAGGGTTCATCTTAAGCTGACTCCACTATATATACACGAGAGTGTTAACTGTAATCGTTGATTGTCTCTTGCGTGGTCAGGACTGCCAGAGGCAAAGCAAAACTACAGAAAACTCTGTAAGTAAAACCAAGCTCAAGTACTTCATGAAAAAATATAACAACGTTTTTCTCAAACATTTTAAGTGTCCAACTTTGGAAAATTTTTAGTTTACTTATATGTATGTCCATTCACTTTTGACACATATTTGTCCCCCCAAATGAACTAAAGAAATTATTTTTATTCAAAGCTCAGACTAGACCCGTATCTATTGTTGTAACAGCTTTAAACACTGACAATGTTTTGAACAATTATTCTTTTCTAATTTCTTCAAACATCATTCCTGGCACAAACGTACATGTGTTAAAATTTAAAACGCTACTGGCACACCAAACATAGAGAAACAAATTCATTTTATACTGTGTATATTAATGCTGATGTTTTAATGTAAAATTCAAAACCTTTTACCCTGCGGTTAAAATAATATAAACAAATAGATAAATGACTTAAATGTACTAGCTTAACTTAAAAAAAAAACAACTATGAATAGTCAAATGCTTGTAGATAATAGAAGTTAAGTCAGAAACAGCAACTGCAAAAAAAAAAAGCGACAAAACAAAAAAATAATTAAAAAAAATTAAATGATCAATTAATATCATCTACAGATATACACATGTAACCTTTACCAATGGCTAAAACCTTAGTGTGCATAGTGAAAACTTGCATCATATAAGTACAAAATGTATGTTGCTTTTCCATAACCAGAGTTCATAAAAGAAAATCACTATTGATTCAAGATTACTCCAACACCAACACTACGCCCCCCCCCCCTTTTTACCTAAAAGAAGAAAATGAACATTAAATAAAACAAAAAAAAATTCAGTAGAAAGCTCTCTTGCTCTTTGTAATTTTTACTGGTTGAATTATTTGTTTTGAGCACCAGCTGATTGAGAAGAAGACAAAAAGGCAAATTTTCACAATTTCAAAAGAGGTTGATAAACGATCCTGCACAAGTACAATTGTCTGTACTCGGTGATCTGTACTTTAGGCTTTAAGTCGAAGTCCAATGTCAGCTAAGGATGGCGTTTTCAATGCACAAATTTCTTTGCCGTTGAGCTGTCTAACTGTGGAATGCTGAAAATAATAAAGAAAAAAGAGAAAAATCAGGGGTTAATACTAATTATTTCATCAGTAGGCATAGCATTGTCTAAAATCTTTTTTTTAAAGAGCATGTAGACAACCAAAAGTTTTAGAGCGTCCAAAGACCTTTACACTACTTGCATGTAATGGACTAAAAGCAGTAATTTCACTTTTTAATTTAGCTCTTGAAAGATTGTAATAAGTGCTTTGATAGCTTTGGAGGGAAAATACATCTCCTCTACCTGTATCAAACCCTAGATCTCCCAATTGCAACTGAGATATGTGATTGAAATTACAGTATCTTCTGCGTCAAGCCATTGATTGACACAATTCTGTCAACCGCAGCATTAAGAAAAACGTCTAGGTCAATGATAAAAAAATCAATGTCTTGAAACACCAACAAGGACTTAAAGCTGCTCTTTATGAACTTACTTTCTAGACAGCTGGCAATGTGTGCTGGGCTAGCTTTAAATGCATTTTCTAGCTAGACTGAGTATTGTTTCACATCTGTCTATCCACAAAGACAAACTAACCTTTGTCATCATACTTTCCTTTGACGAAATATCTTCTTTGATTTGAAGAACTTAATGGATGTAAGTTACTGTTACATGTAAAAGTATGCAGCTTTGAATATTGACTGAAGATCAGGATAAAGTTTTTTTTTAGTTTTATATATACCCTATAATATTACTTAGGCAGATTTTTCAACTATATTTTTCATGCATTGTTTTCATTTGCGACTTTTTTTTCAAATACGTATGATGTAGTAACAGTTATGGTGAGGGCTCACAGTGTCCAATTAGACTGTTTATGTTATTGGCAGGTTCATGCTCTTAAAGCAGGCTCTTATTTTATGTCTTGACATTGAAACCACAAGAACGATTGCTTACGTTTTCCAAACAAATTAATAACCTATTTGCTGGTCTCTGAAATCAGCCAATACAAATGTAAAATTTTTAGGGTGTCTAAGGCATCAAAATCTGCCCCAAGATGCACACAGGTGTAGCTGATTTGTTGGTCAAAACGGCGGGTTATATTTATAAGGTAGTGACCAGTGGGCCGACTCACTCAAGATCCAGATCTTTTACATAATGTGTTCATATTCAGTGACGCCTCTACTCCAGCCGTCTTGATCTAACTTCTAAGTCTAATGCAATAAGTTTTTACCTGTGAGACTTCCAACGGGTTTCTGTTTGTATCTATTTCTTTTGTCCTGCATTGTTGTGGGCGTTGTTTTGTAACTTCTGGACGTCCTTGCGTGTATGACCACTGGGATCTTCGTGATGATTTTGCGATGCTTCCTTCTTTGATCTTCCCTTTCCGCTGTGTCCGTGACTTTCATACTTATCTTGCTCAATGTTGTATTTGTCAAGATCATCTAAATACTTTTCATCTCCAGCCGACATTTTGGCTGTTTGTTTAGTATGAAGAGAAACTTCCTAATATGTTCAGCTTAATTTCGAGAAAACTCAGCACTTGTGTCTTGTACGTAGCCACCACCTCGTCTTGCAGGTCTCTAGTTTGTTTACGTTTTCTCAATATCCCATTGGTCACAAATGTAAGGGTCAAAGTTCAAAACCACGTTGACAGGTCAATAGCCGGAATTGTAAAAAAAGGAGACCAATTAGGAATACACAATAAATAGATTTTTCTCACGAATCACCCTATATCCCATTCGTTTCCACCGATCTAACAGACAATCAAAAACCTTTAACATTGAATGCATTATGTTTTCGCTGGCAAAACATCTGCAGCGTGTACTATTAATAGATAAATGTTTGTCAGCCATTGTATACAACCAAGGTGAAGGCCGAAATTCTGTGAATCAACATCCATGGTTTCCGCCATGGTCTTTTTCACAATTCTCTTCCAGAATCACTGACTGTCAAGAGAATGAAAACAGCAACAGCTGATAGGATCTAGATTTAGATCCAGTGATAATGATACAGAACGATGCAGTATATTACTTGATCTCCAGACACAAAAATGTCTAAGAATGTAATTTTCTATGGTGGGCATCCGCCACGGTTATGTTGGTTGGGAACATTGCTTGTTACAAGATTTGTTCTCTGTCTAGAATCTAGACTAGATCTAGATCTATGTATAGGCCTAGAATTTAGGCTTAAATTTAGATCTAGATCTAATCTATTTTTGACTATTTCGTTTTAAACCTAAAGTCTAGATCTTGACGTCCAGAAAGAGGTAATCTTGAGTGTATCCGGTTCCTGGGCCTGGAGACTTTGCCAGGTCGATATATGGATACCGTACCTTATTTACTAGCAGTGCTGCAATGGTCCTGACCTAGACTACATCTAGATCAGTATATCTATCATTCTATGACTTGGTTTTCTTACTGTTGGTGCAGAATTTTGTATCGATCAAGAGTGCTCTAAGAGTAAGACCTAAGAGCATTTTATGAGACAATCTTGGCCCGCTGGCAAGTGACAAAATGAGGCCGCGGGGAATGATAAACCATGGTGCCATTTTAACACCAGCGGGCCAATTGCTGAATTAAGCCCATTGTATTTCATGTGCGCAATATTTTTTCTCACTGTGCCACACAAAAAGGTACACCTACGCTGACAAATGAAATAAAATGCCAGTCATTGAGTCAAAGCCATTGGTCATCGTCAATGTGTGTCCTCGTAACTATTTATTCTAATGCTCTGAATTTTACTTAGTCTCGGCCTTCTTCAACATTGTTGTACTTAGTATCAAATTAATGTTTGGTTATAAAGGCGGAAGTAGCAGGCATGAGGGTCAACAGGATTTTGAGCAAAGGCTTTGGTTTGATGATGGGGAAATAATCATAGAAAAATAATAATTATAATAATATTATTATTATTGTTTTATTATTATTATAAGGCATGGTGACACCCACAGCCATTTCTTGAAGCCATGTTTCTAAGTTGTTATGATTTAAAAGGAAAAATATCTGTACATTTGGTGCTGAGATGGGAGAAAGATATTTGATAAAATTAACAACTTGTACTAAAAATAGATAAAAAAGTAATATCTCAGGTGTCTTTTTATATTTCAACAGCTCTTTAATTTTTTCCACAGCCGAACTCACCTTACCTTACAGTGGCAATCAAAGTACGCTCTCTCAACAACATCTTTTCACATGATTTGCCGGTTTTCTGAGTGGCATGATGGCTTTAGTCCTAGAAGATAAAACTGGAAGTCACAGCGGTGGTTCCACTATCGTGACTATGATCAAGTTATGGGCATCATAAAACATTTATAAGTATTTCCTTGATAAAAGAACATTCTACACAAACTCAAAGAGGCACAATCATGGACAGTGAAGTGGATGAGGAGAGCTCCAATCCTATTCTTGCTTTGTCAGGATCTCTAATGCCCGAGACAGTTCACTCCTCAACGTCTTCTCTTCCTGCAAACTCTCGACAGCCATCTTGGGCTGACGTTCAGGCTCCAGATCTAGATGTGTCAAGACTGCCCTCACTGGCATCACCATTCTCCAGGGCAGAGATTGCACCTACCACTGGGGCCGCACCTACCCAGTTAGAAGCAGGTGGTATGAGTGCTCAGAAAAGAGAGGCTCTCCCAAATCAATACTACACTGAACATCAAAACTTGGACTACAAAGAGTCTTTCAATCACAGTTTTCCCCAGAGCAATGTCTTTAACATCAGAAATGACAAACACCATGTAAGTAAAGCCTATGACTGGAGACTAGAGAATCCAGTAACAGTCAACTCAACATCCGGCCACTCTTTGGATTTGCAGATAACCAGACCTAACAACAAGACCATCAACACACACGGCTTCACTGACATTCCTGCCAAATCTTTCCAGGATAGTGGAAATAGCAAGCAGTATTTGAAAAAACGCCCTCTGAATGATTTTCAGGCCTCATCTTCAGATCTTTTATATTCCAGTGCCCATTTGAGTTCTAGTAATCACAGAGAGCAGTTTTACATCGGCACTGAAAATAAAAGTTTTAACAGATCGACGCAAGTTCATGCTCATTCCTCGTCCTCAATTTGCCCTGCAGATTCATCAGGCGAGCCCAGCGATGGCCTCCAACAAATGTTTGCATCAACATCTTCTGAGAGTACGCAGCATCCAGGCCAAGTGTCCCTGCCTGATGAGAGCAATGATGTCCAAGTATGTGTTGTTTTTGTACGGTATTGAGATGTGTTACTGTATTGTTATGACTTAATAGTATTACAGAGGAACGACTGATTAAACCCCTGGAAAAATGTTGGTAAAACAGGTCTTATATTACTTATAAGAGGGAGGGGGGCCCTAGTTCAGGGGTTAAATTATTATAACCAAAAAAGCGGACTTCCTCAAATTTAAAGTCAAATAACGGGTGCTTTTTATGGAGGGTTTGCACTGTATATTAAAAGTCCTTAAAATTTGTCATATTCACAGGTGTTTTTTTTTTCTTAAAAATTTGCATTATCTGTGAAAGCTCAACTTTTGATTTCTAAACCACAAGGAGAATGAGTCATTTTCTAAACGAACAAAAGTAAAACTAATTTTTAAAAAAAGCTGCAGAGGTGTATAGCTTGAGTACATGTAGATCCCCTATTTACAATCTAGTGGTGCCAAAAAAGGTAAAGCTTCATAGCATGAAAATTTCATACTAACTTTTCTTTTGGAAAAAAAAAAGAAAAGAAAAGTTCCTGTTGCCCATTTATTGTGGCTCAAAAAGATAAGTAGGAAATGGATAAGTAGGGTCACTTGAAGCGAAAGAGAGGGACAACTGGCCGATAAGACAGGTCGATTTCTTCAATTACATAGTTCATCATACTGGCGGAGATATAAGAAAAGGTGCCTAACTTTGTTGCTTGTCTTAAAGCTTTCAAGAATTTGAACAACGGAAAGATTTGGCACTTTTTGGGTCGAATTGGATTTGGTGATTTCTTGAAATTCTCTGTAATATGAAATCTTTGAGTAATTTGTTTTTCATTGTTTTCTATAGAACTGGTCTGAACCAAACCCAAATCTTAAGAATACAAAACTTTGAGCCATAATCATGAGGTTAATATAGTTTTTGCACTGACTTGAAGAAATGTTATTGAGCTCTTTAATGATGCTAAATATAAATATCTCCCCTTATCTATGAGGTGACTTATTTTTTGGGAGCACTACATAGACGTTTCTGATTTTGTGGTTCTAAATGCTAATTCTTATTTTCTTGTTTCAGCGCCTCCTGAAAGACCAAGCTGAGCACACATACACACGTGGCTTGACAAACTTCAGAACTTCTAAGAGGTCGTACAATAGTCATGAACAGCAAGAAATCTTAACTTTTGACCACAAGCAAATGGATGGTCATGAACCGAAAAATGATTTTGATTTTTCCTTCGGTGTTCGCAGTTTTCCACCTCTTAGTTTTGCGACTGACTTCAGTAATCGCAGTCGGCCCAATCATCATGAAACTAATGCGGCTCACAGTGATTTAGCTTCCCAAAACTTTTTCACAACAAGCACTTCTGTAACGAACAGAAAGGGAGACGATGAGTCTAACTTCGGCATAACTTTGACCCCAAACTCTACCTCTGACAAGAAAAAAACTCAAGGTTGTGTTGATTTTGGAACTGATAATCTTGGTCAAGATCTGAGAATTGTAGAACCATCACATAGAAAAACTTTTGAAAACCAAACTCTTTCTACAACTCTAGAAACCAGTTTGCCTGGGAATTACGTAGACGCTAATGATGAAATTGCTAATTTTAGACATCAAGCATTCAACAATGCAAATCAGATGAACTTTAATTCTCAGATCAATCCTACACTGCTTTACAAGAGCTTAACGCCTGTACCCGAGGAAAATACTAGTTGGATGGGCAGGTCCCGCGCTCATCGGAAAATGGCTCGTCTTCTTGGTACTGGTACGATAGATCAGGCACAAAAGCATAGTAGCTCAAATGATGTGAAAGCCACATACTCTCTCAACGACATTCAAAACCCTACAGAAGTTCACCACAGAAGTACGTCAGGTCAAGATATTAACAATATTGGCGCTAACTTTCAGGCCCACCATCCTCATTCACTCAAAGACGCTTGTAACCTTTCCAAAGACTTCCTTACCTTGGAAGATGACCTCAGTTTTAAAACTGGAGAAAATCCTATGCTTATCAATAGTAGCATTAGCAGCAGGATCTCTGCAGACACATCAGAGAGACAAGTTGCCACAAACAGAGAACTCTTCACTGTTGTGTCAAGTACGTCTACACCAAACTTCATGTATCAAGGGCCTGGGGTTCACAGCCTTTCGCAGGAAAGTGCCTCACACAGAGAGCTTGATTTCCCAATCTTTACAGCAGCCAGCACGACGCCCCGAGATCATGCTTATTCAAATTTACCAATGACCTCTGCCAGTAAAAACATACTAGACACAGACTTCACTTCAGTGCCTATTCACAAAGACTCTGTTGTGCCTGGTTTCTTCATGAATAACCAGCAGTCGCAACAGCCCTTAGGCTGCCTGGACTTTGCGTCTTCACAAAGAGATCTAGACTTGAGTGATCAGTTTACCATGCAAGATCCCAAAGACTTCGCTATGGATGCCGGGCAGGTCACGGAACAACAGATGGACTTGGCTACATTTGGCCAGGACGTTGATACGGCGCAGCCAGACCTCACCCTAACAGACAGTCTGGCTTTAGGTTCTCATGGCCAGCAGGACTTGAATTTAGAGGCTTACTTTAATCCTCAACCATCAAGGGATCAGCTAAATGGCGGCAGAAAACTGCATGGACAACATGGCATGAGAGATGTTTCATGTTTCACAGGAACAGCTGAGAGTGTCTTTAATTTAGATGAATACATGAATTCTTCAACGGGCCGAGATGCAAGCTCATCCTATTTTATGCAAGCTAATCTACCACAAGATATGACTATCTGTCAGAAGCCTGTTTCACAGAAAACGACCTTTGGCCATGAGCCCTCACAAGAATCTAAACAAAATCAGAGACAGACAATAGGCCGGGCCGGATCATTGAGGGGTGAAAGTCAGGAGGAAGAAATGTCCAAACAGCATAGGGAATCGACAAAATCTTCAACAAAAGAAAGTATGAAAGGTATTAGAAATCCACGAGATATTGGGCGAGCAGTGGAGATTTTCCAAAGTCTGCAAGCAGACGAGAAAGAGGAACAGCACCGTAAAGAGCAAGAATGGAAACGGCAACAGCACCAGCAACTCTTACAGCAGCAGCAGCAAAGCTCCGCGGAACAAATACAACTGCAACAGCAACAGTCTCTGCACTTACAACAGCAGCAGCAGCAGCAGCAAGGTCAAGGACCAAGCTTCAATTCTAGCCCAAAGAAAACTTTTCAGAACAAGCATTATTTTGAAAGTCTTGGCCTTGCCATGGCAGAGCACCAACTTTTAGGAACAGCTGAGAATCTTATAGATGACCAGACAGTCGGAAACTTTCTCGACCAATCTCAGCTGGACATTTCTGATCAGTCCTCCGATAATTTGCAGATGATGCAAACTTTTCATCCTTTCCCGGGAGCAGACTCAGGTATTATAACGACAGAGCAGTACGCCAAGAAAGATCTCAATCAGCCATTGGCTTGTGAGCTAGATTATCATATCTTGAAGAGGATTGCTCTGGCCCCTTCAATAAAAGATTCAAAAGATCAGCAGGTCTCTTTTTCAAGCCTGCCTGATCAGTGTGGGACGACAAATCTATCGAGCCTTCTCCCTGAGGGTAACATCAGCGCAGGCGAAGGCAGCCAAAATTCTAATGCTCACTACCCCACATCAAGAAAGCTACCTTATTCCCAGAGGCAGGAAGACTTTCAGGATACTTTCAGCGGAACCCTGAATTCCAAAGATTCTTTCACAAACACAACAAAATCAGCTAGAAGTAGGTTAGACTCTGACTTTCCCTTTGCAGACCTGGAAGTGAATCACCAGCTTCACCAGACAAAACAAGACGCCAACAGACCTGCTCTAGAGCACCTTGGATCTGTTCCTAGCGCTGTCTCAGGGCAGGAAAACATTCCAGTCCCCCTACCCACCAGTTCTCTGAGTGTTGAAAGTCTGTCAACATCAAGGAAAAACATGTACTCCATGATGAAGGCAGAGCAGTTTTGCGATGCAATTCTATCCACACCCAAGCAAACAGTCAAGGTGTTTTTGAACTGCTCATTTTAAAAGTCAATATATGAAAGTTCAACACTGAGCTAAAAGTTTGATTTCTTGTATCTGTCTTGAACTATCAGTTGTTTTTTTAATTCGGAAAAGTTAAAAAAAAAACTCTTGTAGGAACTAATATGAGTTAAGAATCAGCAAACAGTGCTTAAAAGTTCTAAAAAGGCTGCTGATTTATGATTATAATTTTATGTAAAGGCTCTTGATCTTTTTTAAAACTTTCAATGTTGGTAAGACATGATTCTTTATGTGTAAGCTAAACCAATAGAGAAATCAAAGCTGCTGCTTTTTATCTCAACAGAATTGTTAGGCAACATTAAAAAAAAATTTGATTAATTCATAAAAAAAACCCTTTTTTTTCAAATTTTACCCTCCAAGAATCAAGATATCATTTCAGAAACTAGATTGATTTTCTAGTTAGACTGGTATTGAAATAATCAATTTTGTCCTTACATTTTTAAAACAGATACATCAGCTTGTGCTTTGCTCGATGAGTCACTATCTCTCCAAGCTTCTGCACAAAATGAGCACCTCAAATGGAGTTGCATCTCCCATGGATCCCAGTAAACTTGGCGAGGTAGCAGAAAAAATCCCTTACTCTAAAGCGAAACCTCAGCTATCCGTATCGGAGTCTAATGCAAGCCACCATACCCATTTTCAACCATCCGATGAGCCGAGTCACTTTTCCAACCGCCATCAGCATCCACAAGCCAACGAAGACAACTGGACTTTGCCTCAGCATGCAAATGTGTTGCTTATTGTGAACTGTGATGATATCAAGGCCTCGTCTCTACAGACGTTTCTTGTGTACATTTACCTGGGCCAGTCGCAGCTGACGGCAGCCAATGTCTGCGACCTCTATCTGCTTGCCTGCAGTCTAAGGATCAACTGTTTGAAAGACAAGTGTCGAGATTTTATGCAACAAGAGCACATCTCAGAGGAAAAACTCAAAGTCCCTGAACTAGTTCTATCTTCAGCGCTGGGTGGAAGGCGCTTCCAGAATGATTCCAAACAAAGCAAGAAACTAAGGCAGGATCGAGAAATGAGGGACAAAGCCTGCGCCACAGCAGATGATCAGCAAGAGTTGGGAGGCCAGAAAATACTTGAAGACAAGGCTATGAACACAGTGGGCATTGGAACCGGTGGGATCAGGCGCAACGGTGGTCACATGGAAGTTGCTACCCAAACTGACCGATCCACGCATGAAGCTGGTGTTCGAGGCAGCCAGGAAGAATGGGTGATGCTCAAGAAAACCAAGCAGAAAACTGTCTCGCCATCAAAGTCAAAGTCTTCATTTGCAGCTATGTCCAAGTCGTCGCTGATATTAGCAGGTGCTGGGGCGGGATCTACAGGCAGTAGTGTCGGTGGATATGGACCTCATGGGAAACTGCAAACAATCCCTGAAAGCTTGGGCGGACAACAGTATCATCACATTCACAAGCTGGGGAAGAAGGGATGGCTGTCACCCAAGAGGCGTTATAAGACAGAGCTTCATCAGACTGATAGTAGAGCTAGCAATACAACGAGTGCCGCATCAAAGGATTCAGTGTCCTCCTCAAAGGATCAATTTAAAGTGCCTTGCACAGATAATTATATCAGAGGAAACTCAAAACACGGAGTTGAAGCAGACCCTTTAGGGGTTACAAATGACGCAGCGGCACAGCAGGGTGCTCAAAACAACACAAGTGATATAGGAAGTCAATCAATTAAAGAATATCAAGCCTCTTCAGATGCTAACAAAGACTTAGTCGATTCGTCACACCAGTCGTCACTGAATGTTACATTCCCTATCGTAGTAACTAAAGGTCCCCTTGTATCTGCTACGAAGACTACTCGCACAACAGTAGAGATTGCAGAAGAGGCAGCTGCTGCTAAAATATGCGCACACTCTTATGGAACAAGGACAGCCAGAGGCACTGCAAGAAATCCAATATCCTATGCTGCTCTGGCCTCGGGAAATAGGAAGAAACCTCATACATCCCCATGTAGTTCAGTTGTATCCAAGAAGAAGGCTTTTATAAAGACCATCTCTCAGCCTTCTTTGTCTGCTGCTGATGACAAATCAGTAGCTGTTGCCGAAGAGGACAATGCACGAGCCTCTGTTGATGGTCAACAGCTTCTAGGAAAGCCAAGCGATAGTTTTGATTTGCCTTCCCAACAAAATTCTGAACGTCTGACCAGGGCAATCATATGTCCCCTGAAGAAGAACAAGGTCCACCGGACTGAAAACAAGGAGTTGACTGGGAAGGAGGAAACTCCTGAGGGAGTCAAAGTGTGTGTACCATCAAAAGAAAATGTTCAGAGCCAAAAGCAGATATCTCATTGCAGCCATTCCATCAAAGCAGGAAATGTGGACAAAGACATTGATCTTGTTGATCCATCTTTTGTTACAAGGATTGTTGAACCAGATTTGGAGGTCCCAAAGACGATTGGTGAATTTGATGCTGACTTTTCAGGCTTGGCTGTGAAATCGCAAGTGCAGGCTGGCTCCTCAAGCTCGTCTCAGGCGTCGGCCAAGAAAAGAACAGTCCTCCAAAACTTCAGAAAGAGGCTCATCCAGCAACTGAACTCAGAGCAGCTCACCAAGGCAGCATCACCGGCACCTTCTGTTGCTGATTGCGATGACAATTTACAATCCAACATGAGTGAAGTGAGTGGAAATACACCCTCTGCTCCAATCATGACGTATACACAATCAGCTGTGACCGCCGACAAAAACAAAACCTTAACTGCAGTTGTTGGTAGTGCTATCACTTCACAAACATCTTCAGCTGCTGATTCAGCACAGGATACTTCCCCTATGACAGAAACATCCCCTGGAGATTTGCAGTTAGAAGCAAAGTTCCCTTCTCCTGTAATAAACGTCTCTCACGGCCAATCAAAGCACAGCTCTTGTCAGAACTTGATATCTTCATCAACACGAGAACCCCCCCTGACGTTGAGCCAAAATCCGCAACCCGCCAAGAAAACCCAATCCCTAGCTGTTGAAGGTGGGGAAAATTCCTCACAGACCAACAGAAACAAGCAAAATACCATGCAGGCTGTATCTGAGAACCAGTCACACAAAGAGACAGGAAGCTGCACTCACGTCATAACAGTTGAAAATGATGCACAAGAAAGCAAAAAACATGGAGAGGAACAGACTATAGCTGTGACGGATCAAGAGGAGGAAATCTTCACTCACAAAATCTTCAAACGGAAGAAGAAAATAAAGTTTTGGTGAGTTCATTAGATTTTTATGACAAGTCACAATGATAGAGCATGAAATTTTATGGATTAAACTGATTCCATCTAGTTCTTTTATCCAATATGTATAATTTCTAACTTACTACCATGAATCATGGTATTAAATTCAATGTCTTTTTTTCTTGACTTTATTGCAAAGTGTAGTTCTGGACTCCTGTGGTAAAATGCTGCTGAAAAAAATCATGAAACTTGCACAATAAGGTTTGGTAAAAAATAAGTTGGGGCTCTGACTGTTAAGAGATTCCGAAGGTTCAAAATTCTTCAGAACTGTCAAAACTTAGAAAGATAGAACTTCTGTTGCCATAAAATTGTCTAGGGAAAGACAGAAACAAATCTACTTTAAAAAGGCTTTTTTTTTAAATAAAAGTTCCAAACATCAAACTATTTTTTGGCCTGCTTGTGGGCAATATTATTCCCAGGGCTCCTCTTGAATTTAAATCTCATGAGAATGGACAAAACCTTGGAAATACAAGGGTTTTAGTTATAACCTGAAGGTTCATCTATTTTACTTGGACACTTTATTTTCTGCTTTGCAACTTGTGTGAGCTTGTCCTTCATTTCTCACCCATCCCTTGCCTACACACTTCAACACACACTCTGTATGGGCCAAAGTCATGTGTATGGGTTCTTGAATATGGCAACTTTGCTCCAAAAGTGTTCATCATAACCTTTTTTACTACAAGCTTTGGAAAAGCATCACTGCCAGGGATAGAATAAAACCTTACAAAAGCCACATTAAAATAGTTATTTAAAATGAAATGGACTTTGTTAACTTCAAATTATTAGATAAATTCTAATAAAGCCAATGAGAAAAAAGTCAACCTTACACCTTTTACATATGGAATATTAAAATATGCGAATTCTTAGACTTTTGGATTATCAAACTTTGATTGTGGAGATTGCCATTGAATATAATTAGACCTATGTTACATGTTCCTTTTTCACTAAATCTTTGTTGTTTCACTAAATCTTTGTTTTTTCACTAAATCTTGGCTCTACAGAAAGTTGCAGCATGGAGAACCAGATATGTCATCTGCACCAAAATGCAAGAAAACGTCCGCACCCGATGGAGAGGGAAAACCCAGACACAGAAAGACTGCGAGCGGGAGTGACACAGAAGGTAGCGCTGGGAAGGTCAAGGTTAGAAAGACTACCCTCGCTAACAGTAGCAGTGTCTCCAATAACAATACCGCCAGCGAAACCAGCACTGAAGGAGATGCTGCTAAAAGTACTATGCCAAAAGTCAGGGCTCCACCTAAGAAAAGGGCGAAAATGGAACTGGCTTTGCTGAAAGCAGCCAACCTTGCTCGGCGTGCCATAGAGGAGAGAAAGGTTGAATCTCTCGGAACTGCTTCGTCAAGCTCTCAGCTAAAACACGCAGGTGAAGCGGAAGAAGAAATATCGCCTGAACAGCAGGAATTTGCTAAACTAGGGAACGAGACCCGTAAAACAGGAAGTGGTTTAGACACGGGAGGCAAGAGAGGTTTGCTGATCCAGCAGAAGAAGGCTTCTAGGAGAAAGTCACGCCCGTCTAAAAGGTCAAAGGAACAATCAAACAACAAAAGCGAGGTAAGATACGAAGCAGTCTGTCCCAAATTGACTCTACGTACATTGCAGCTTGTTGCGACTTTGATTTAATTGATATAGGCCAAACTATTAAGGAATAGTATTAACAGTAGCCATCGACTTAAGTAACAGGGATATCTCATAAATTGATAAGCTGATGGTAAAGTTAGTCAACTAAATGGCACTCTCAGCATGAGTGTCGGAGAATTGAAAGCCAGCTCCTCATTCATCTTGGCACAAGGCTTAATTAGGTACATCTGAGTGGCAACAATTTAAACTTAGATTTCTATTTCAAGTACTTTCCCCAAGTCTTAAGAGATTTAACTACCAATAAACGGTTGGGTGTATACAAAGAAACAGTTGAAAAATTGCCCAGACTGAGAACTGAACCCAGAATCTCCATGATTGTAATCAACAACCTGAATGTCCAGAGTTGAAATATTAGTTCTTGACCTAGTTAATGAGACAACATAGAGAAAAGCAAAGTCCCAATCCTAAGTGTGCATCTAAATACATCCATTCAGTGGATAAAAGGGTGAAAGAAAGAAATCTGAAGTTTAGAATAAATGAGGCAGCCACCCGACTTATCTCATTGAAGACGTGACGGTCACTGGTGTCTGGCAGCTTTGTAAACTTAGAAGACACATGGAACAAATTTTCATTTGCTGTACATATTGGACATCTTTTGCAACAAAATTAATTTAAAAAAGTCTATAGTACTAACTCTTGTGTACACAGGCACAATGAAGGTAAAGTTATGTCCAAATAATTCAAACATGATCCATTTGAGTACTGGCTTACTTCAAACTATATTTGATTTTTTCTTTATTTTACAATGTACACTGAAATTTCAGTTTTTTTTTATAATTCAAAGCTTAATTTTGTTCCTTAGTCTGGGCTGCAGGTAGAAAAGAAATTTCGTATATTGAAATTCTGCAAACATAAGAAGCCTAAAATATCTCAACTTTGTATTTGTTTGAATATACAAAGGTTTACTGTCTTTTCGCCATTATGTTTGTATAACTTTTTCAAATTAAAAAAAATCCTAGTTACTTTATTATTTACCTAGCCATCAGATCTACACTATGTCGATCAGCCCTAATTGTTTCCTGTCAGAGAAGCATAGTTGGTTATAGCTATAGATTGTATAAATAACAAAATATGCCTCTTTTCAACAGACTCAAAATGGTACAGTCCATCAGAGAAAGAAACTCGCTTGTCCTCAGCCTTTAATGGATAAGCTTAAGCGGCAGAGACAACGGAAGATGTCGGATGCGACCGCTGCTTTGATTTCTTCCCTAGCACTTAAACTGAAAGCAAAGCTCAAAGATTACAAGCTTAGCTTTGGCTCTGAGGAGGCGGAAACTGTGAACGAGGACATAAGTACAGAGGGCATTGACAAAGGAAGAGTCTACAGATGTTTCTCTTGTTCACTTTGCCAGTTGAGGCTAAAAAACGCTCGACGCATGGTCAGGCATGTCAGATCTCATGGCACGCCTGATGAGGAAGTTTTAGACATGGTCTGTGTCGGGAACTTTGACGATGAATATGAGGTAAGAAGTTCTTTTTTGCGTTGTGCGGTGATTTGATGCTGCTATAATATGAAAAGTAAAAATCTGTACTGTGGAGTTCACAGATAAACCAACTTCTTTTTTTGTTTAATTTGATCTCTATGGTAAAGGTAAGGAATCGCTTTGACATCCAAAGTTGTGTGAGCTAACCTGCCAAGTTTCTAATACAATATACTATCTGATGTGAAATAATTTACAAATATGTTTGTAATGCTTTTCTTTCAAAAGAACTTATCAGCCAGGACAGTTGAAAATTGGACACTGAAAAATATCAACTAAAAGAAACGACAAAGCAAAAAGTTTTTTAGTGCGTAGAATAGGTATCATTTGTCTCCATTAGGTTTTTAGTTGCTCTGATTTGGGGAAAGAAGATACTGTATCTGAGATTGAGAATGCATTTCTTTAGGCTGAAAACTCAAGTGACTGCAAACAATTATGTAATGTAGTGCTATTGTGTTGATCCCTTTTGGAGATTAGGAACTCTATAAGACGTACACTGTTTCATTATTATTGTAAACAATATTATTATTATCATAATTATTATTAATACGATTATTACCATGTGCTGTTAGACAGAAAACAGCATGAAGTATGTGTGAAAGTTAAGCCTCTGAAACAATGTAAATCCGATATACCATACATAAATTTCAAAGTCAGACATAATTTATCCCCCCCCCCCCCCNCATTTGCGGATATGAAACCAAAGACAAAAGCTACCACTACATGCACTACCACAAATATTTCCGCCACGCGATTCCCCTGCCTCCAGGATGGCAGTGTAATGTTTGCAAGCTGTGCGGGAAAAACTTCGCCACGGCCTTCCAGTTGAAGGAACATATGCTGAGTCATGAACAGACTTCGAGGTTCATCTGCTGGCATTGTGGACAGGTAAGGGCCAAATTTCCTGGCATTGTGGAGGTAAGGGGAAAATTTGCTGGCATTTTAGAGGTAAGGGGAAAATGTGTGGTATTAGGGACTTCAATTTTCGTCCAGCCTAAAGTAAATCACTGTAGAGTGCACTGCTTGGACGTAAATCTTAAATCTGTGATGTAAACATATTCTCTCAGCTAATCGAACTTGTTTTGCCTTTTCTTGATGAAGAATTTGGCGGGAATAACTTAACCGAGGCATGCTTAAGTTGTTTAAAAAAGCTGTGTTTTTTTATTGCTTTTAAGGTGTGTAGTGTCAGTTGGAGAAATGTTGTAAAGTCATGAATCTGTAGTCTGCAGAGAAACATGCTAGCTATTTTTCTTTTTGTTCTCAAATCACCTGTGTCCACACCCTTTTAAGTATGGCATTATGTACTAGATGCGTAGTTTCCCCTTGAGAATGTTACTACTTATATAAATTTAAGATTAAGCCAGAGGTGCGTAGTTAAAGAACCTCTCTTAAACCCTTGAAAGGTTAATTAAAAATTATAAAGATATCTTGATTCTAGTATTTTTTTTTTATATCCTGAGTTATTAGATTTTTGTTCCCAAAAGAATAAACGAGCACATCAACCAGACTTTGATGAAAAATTTGTTACATTGAATATTATATTCCAAAAAACTACAGAGACCAAGACCAAACTTCACTTCTGAGGCAGATGATGTCAATTTTTTTCTCATACCGTGCCCACCACCAGCGCGCCGCTAACCTCATATGGAGGAAATACTATTTGTACGACTGAAGTTGGTCATTCAAACTGTTTCTCTTC
>BMAT01008079.1:249869-260713 GCA_019649035.1 Elysia marginata | reverse complement strand
TTTAGCTCAAGGAGTAACTTCAACAGCCACATCCACCACAGACACTCCGATGTCCGTAAGCACCAGTGTACCATCTGCTCCAAGAGTTTCAAGACTCGGACACAGCTGAAGGTTCACCTCCGGTCCCACACAGGTAGGAGGTCTAGACACAGTAACATGTGGTGAGTCATAACTTTTCTGGAAATGAAAAAAGAAATTACAGTGGAAACCTCCAAGACCAAAGTCTTATATTATTTATAATTTAAAATTCAAAATAAATTTTTCCAAGAGAGAGGTTATCCGGTTTAAGTTTTTCAGATTTGAACCCATGATTCAAAGTAGGTAATGTTTAGTTCTATTAAATCAATGTTTATACTGATAACTGAAGGCAATTGTTTCTTAGCAACTTCACTTCACTGTTTGCTCTGTGTAAATATCTGGTTTACCAATTTTATCAACTGCAGATTCAAAGATACAGAAAAAGGAAAAAGAGACATGTTGAAACAATGTAGAAGAAATCAGTAATGATTGTAACTTACACCAGATCAGGCTACGCTCTTGAAACTTGTCTTGTTCTTAAGATTTAAACCATCCATACTGATGATAGCATGCTTGGCAATCTACATTCCCAGGTCAGTGGGTTTTAGGTCTTATAGCTAAGAGCTCAGTTAGTTTTTTTTTTGGTAGTTAATGCTTAAAAAAAGGTAAGGCTATGGTAGACAAAGAGAAATACCTTTACAAATCATATAACCAAAAAAAAAGTTAACCTTTGTGTAAGTTCGGAAATGGCTATGAAATCTAGCTTGTTTGACCAGTCTAAAGTTTTATTTAGTCCCGGTTTGAGAGAGTAATCGACAGAAAACTCAATTCCTGTTGAAAGGTGGTTGAAGTAAAAACGACTTTTCTTACTTAATACGGCCCCTCCTCTCAGGATGTCAGATTGATTTTGTTTGTTATTTCTACAGGGGAGCGTCCATTCAAATGTCCCGACTGTGAGTATAGCAGTACGACACGTGGAAACATGAAGGCCCATCTGAAATCTCACCTCTATCCTGCGGACAAAATCAACAGTCTCATTGTAGAGGTTAGCCTTGTGTTATCTCTCTTTGCTTGCTGCGTATGAAACTCTTCATCTAGTTCAAACAAACAGTCATGTATATTTTTTGTGGTTATATGTCATTTCAAATTTTCGTCCAACTTGACAATTGATTCTGGTTCCTTAAGACCACAGACAAATCTTTTGAAAACTTTGCCATGATTCCATGTTTAAAAGAAACTAGTATAGTTTTTCTCTATTTGTTTGTTTAAATTGATGTGTATTTTTGTTGTTATCATCATCATTACTAATGAAGAGCCTGCCATTTCATGGGTTTAAGCAAAGAAATGGAATTGGTATAAATAAATAATCTAGAAATGGGCTAACCTCTTATGGCCTCTGGTTCAATAGAATTTCTTTTAATCCTAGAATCATTTGTGTTAAATTTTCTGCATCATTATTTCCTTATGCTTTAGTTTAAAAAGAACATTCAGTTTTTACTGCTGTTAAGATCAGGCCACCAAGCTTTTAGATGAAAAAGTGAATTAAAAGTGAAGCTGAATCTGAGCTATAATTTATGCACTCGACAGATTGCAGAGAGAGCTTCTGAACTGGACGTCAAATCAATGGACAAGGTCATGAAGGACATTGCTGAGAAGGTATTGGTTGAGACTTACTTGTAAATGCAGCTTAAAGAAAAATTTTGTAGTTTATGGTCAGATGTTTTTTCTCTTTTTTGGCTTTTAAAATGGGGAAAAACTTCAAAATTTGAGCTCCATATGGGATCCCAAGAAATAATGTATTTTGGTGGTTGAAGACTTCAGTGAGGGGATTTGAAATGGTTGCTAGCAAGGGGCTATCTAAATCTTGCAAACCACTAAGAAACGTAACCTTAGATATATTTTTATAAATCTAACTATAAAGGTATGTTTCTGTTATATCTCCCAGGTAAAGAAAGGTGAACTGCCTGTTATGGCAGACAAGAAAAAAGCTTCTAATCAGCCAAGCCAGGATGGAAAGAAAAGAAGGCGAGCAAAATCAAAAGCAAAAGAGCCAAAAGCAGACAGTAGTGTTTATGAAAAGCCGGAAAAGTCCTTGAGTATTTCTGCAGTATTAAGTCTTTGTGAAGAGCCAGCGACGTCTTCTAGCAGTTCTGTCCTGAAGATGCAGAGTACGGCTCAAGGTGCACTGACAGTTAGCTCTTCTACCAGCAGCACTGAACTCTCAAAACCTGCGCAAGAGTCATATATTAAACGCCTCCTCACGGCACCACTTTCCTCTCTATCCGAACCAACTTTTCAGCTGATCCCGGCACCTGTTGTTGCAAATGGTGAGGTAAAGATGGAAACGCAGGGGAAGAAACTAGCTCAGGTTTTAGAAAGTAATCCTTCAATCCATCAAAAACCTCTGCCTCATACTGCAGACTCCAAGATTAGTAGAAGTACAGTAAGCAGTTGTACTGAAGAGGTTACCCCAACTACCGAGGCTGTTCAGAAGTCCTGCTCTCCTGCTATCTTATCTACTTCATCAAGTGTGACCACAGCTTTTGGGGATGTGGTCCAAAGTGTGGCCATCACTTCAGCCACGTCAGAGGATGGCTCTGCGTCTTCTCAAGGTTCTCACCAACATTCTCTTCCACTGCCGTCATCTTCATCAGCGGAGGCACAGCCCACCCAGTCTTTCATCATCCCTTTAGCGAACTCCGTGGTATCCGATCAGAGTCAGCAAACCATCTCAGCCTCTCAACAGATACAGTTCCCCACTGTCCAGCTGTTCATCTCATCAGACTGCGGTGGCGACGGTTCTGGCTTGTTTGAGATTCAGCAACCGTTATTTCACAATCTGTCCACAGCTGTGGGAAATCTACAATTGCTGTCCGGTACCGACATTGGCAACATGTTGACCATCTCAGACCCTGCGCAAGTCCTACAGACCATGACGTCTGCAGAGATGCAGCAAATGCCTTTGATTGCAGACACTTCTCAGGTCATTCAAGTCGTGGCGGCTGACACGCCCGTGGTTCTAGGGAGTAGCCTGGGTGTCAGGGCTCAGAATGATTTGTCTCAGATAGTTCAGTTTGTCGGGCCGGGGAGTGGAGGGATGCCTGCTGCTGCCTCAGGCTTGACTAATGTGCCAGTGCAGACAAATCTCATGGAATCGCAGTGTGTGCTACAGGATATGGTCAGCTCCAGTCTAGTACCAGTGGTGACACCTGTTGCAGTTTCCATGGCTTCTGGTACGCAACACTCGGGTAACAGTTTGATGATGTGAAGCAATCATGTATTTTTGTTTGTTTTTGTTTTTTCACATTTTGTTTTTCCAAAACAATATCAAACTTTTTGTATGCGGCTCAATGATAAATCTACTTTTTAGCTTTGATATACAAACTTTTATGGGATCATTTAAAATATGTTTCCTACGACCTGTTCAAATCAGTCAATGGTTGGGAATTATATCATTGGGAAAAGTTTTATTCCCACTTAGTTTACCTATTATTATAAACCAAAGAATACCTTTTCCATCCATAAAATTCAGATTAATATGATGCCAGGCAATTTCTCAGTTTTCAGGTTCCTTAAAAAAATCCATCAAATCTCCCTTGCATGAAAAATTTATAAAAAAAACCCAACAAATTTTCTTCCCTTCCAATTTTTGTCAACAGTGCAATTTTGCATTTTTTTTAAAGAAAAGGGGGATTTATCTCTCCTTTCTCTATAGGAAAAGGAAACGAGTTTAAACAATGTGTTCAAAAGATGTTTCAAAACTTGATGCTGCATTATACATATCTGCCCTCCGCCCTCCGTCCCTTCCATCTAAAACATTCCAGGCACCGTGGACAATGCTAGCCTGCAGACTGGTGAGGAGAAACGTGTCCAGCAGTGTGTCCAGCTGGTCTCCGCCAGTTGTCCTCAGCAGACGCAGCAAACGCAGGAAAATTAAGATATGGTGAACACATCTGATCAGAGAGATCTAGTGAGTCAGAATTTGTTGGAAGAAGAGGCGACGGTTAACTCGGAGTTCAAAACAGCTGATGACACAAGGGACTTACAAACAAGTAACGGAGGAAATGGACAAAAGGATAAATAGAAAGATTGAGCATCACTTTGCAAGGCAGAAAACACATGGGTTTGGGCAAAACTGGACAATCTGCATTTTCACCTTGATATGTAAGATTTCTATTTGAACAATAAGTAAAAGCACCGTTTTTCCTTGTTTTGACAGCTGTTTTAGTCAAAACACTTGACTTGGAATAATTAACTATAGCAGCTTTATCATGGTGTTCATTTGATAGACAAGGTAGAAAATAAATAGAGAATACAAATTTTGAAAAATATTTGAAATGGATATGTCTTATTTTGTTTACTGAACCTTTCAAATGTTAAGTTTTACTTGACAAAAGTAATTTGTGTTAGTCAGGAACTTATAGGGCTCTTTGAGAAAATACTGGGTCTATTTTATTCTGTTTACTAAATTCCTGAGACTCTCAAAACTTGTCTCTTTACTCTTTTTACATTTAATTAATTATTATGCAGGAATTGGTTTTCGGTGCTATTTTAGACTAACTTGAAAAGGTTCATTAAGTAATTATGGCAAGATAAAGTTTTTACAAATTCACCTTATATATATACCTGGAGAACCCTGAAGGCATGTATATCAGATACAAATATATGCAAAAATATGCAGTACTTTTTATCACGCAAAACCAGTGTCTTTCAAACTGTTACTTGTAGTTGTATGCACATAATATTTATAAAGTTTTTTAAAGATTCCTAACATTGGGTTCTAATCCAGATGCTCCTCGAATTGTTTATTCTAAATCTACATGCTGACAAACCATAGGCCTGTTTGTCTTACGCCCAGGGTGAATGAGTCAGATCATGCATATTTAACTTTCCAAAGCTTTGTTGCTTATAAAAGAGATGATTTTTTCAGAGCTTTAAAACATAGAAAATTTCATGAAGTTATCAGATTTTTATGGAAAACTATTTAATTTTTGGTGATTTAAAATGTAAAGAATAAGAAGGAATTGTTGACTTTTATGAGGCATTTTCTTTAAAGAAAGATTTCTGACTTCTGATTGATTCATCCTGGTTGGAAGACATTTAGACATAGAGTTTTTACATTTGCATTAACCAGATCGAGCTGTTGCTGATAGTGTGTTTGTCCCCAAAAGTGGAGTAATTTAAATTAAATGTGAGAAATTTTAATCTCAGAAAACCCTTTTTACAGGTAGATTTATTTTTATCGTTTACTCTAAAGTCTAAATAAAAACAATTCCCAAATCCTTTCACAAAATTCTGATATTTTAATGTAATTTCCAACTTTTGGAAGCCTAGAACAAAGTGTTGTTAAAAATGTCATGGTAAATTCCTTGTAATCTTCAATAGCAAAATCGGGTTCATTTGTACCGATTACAAGACATATCTGGTTGAAAAAAAAACAGCAAACGAACAAACTAGATCAACTTCAAGACTTCACTAGTTTATTCTATTTTGAACTGTTTTTTAAATTAGTCTTTTTTAGTGTGTGTTAGATAAAAGGATTATTGTAGATATTCTTCTATATATATTACTTTACGTACACAGCTGTTTTCTTTATTTTAAAAGTAGAAAAATTTATTAAATCTGGAAAGCTTGTTTTATCTGCAATAATTTGGCAGGTTACAGATATTCACATTGTCATCAAACCATGCCTACACTATCGCTCACTCAAAATTTTACTTAGGTGTAAGTTTAATTTTGTTCTACAGATATCATCAAAATTTTCCTTTTTCTTCACCTTACTTGTAAAACAAAAAAAAGTCCATCATGTTTTGCCCTAACAGCGTTTTCAATTTTCTTGCTGAAAGTTTACAGTTTGAAATGTAAAAAAATAAGAAGTTTCCAGACAATGAAAATGCACATCAGTTTCAGAGTGAGGAAACCCAAAAACTGAATTCTTTTTTTTTTCACTGAGCTTTTAGGTCTCATCAAAGTATTTTTCCAATAACTGTTACTCCCAGGGGCTGTTCTGAATTCCAATGGAAATAAAATGTTTTGCTTCTAGTTCACTCAGTATGGATCATCATATTAGCCTTCATATATAACAAGGTTATTTATTATTAAGAATTATTTTCCTGCTGAAGAATCTGAAGTTCTGTTTTCTTTAGTTTAAAATTTCTTCAATTGAATTTAACTGTTATCTGGTCAAATGTTTCAGCATATTCACCTCTTTCAAATTGTCGGCTGAGAGGTGACTATGTCCATTGTCTCCAAAGCTGTAGAAATAGAAACACTAAAAAACGGCTACGCCTTGTTTTTTCTTGTCTGTTAGAATTGATGTGATCTGTCCATTGGATAACTTACTTTGAAATGTGAGATTTTTAGGACAAGCTGAGAATTATAAAATCAGAAAAAAACTTTACATGAATTTAGGGTATAGATATTTGTGGCTGTCAACTGATAAAGTTTTGTTTAGATATCCTTGTTATACCCTGTGTGTGAACTTGATTGGAAGATACAAAATCAATGTAAGCCTTTGTCAAGAGGAAAAAAAACTGCTCAGTGTCTTTTTCAAAAGTCACCCACCAGCCTTTTAGATCAGTTTTGAACTTTCAGTGGTAGTTTTTTGAACAATTTGTGGGAGCAGTACACATCTCATAACCACCCAGGATCACAATTTATATTATAATATGAACATTATGTTATGTTGACATTTTTTGTGTATTGTTTATAAAGCTTTCTGGCTTAAAAGTAACATAAGGATTAGTATACAAATGCATAGCATAATTTTTTTTCAATGTAGTGTTATCATGTGCTCCGGTTCTTTTGTAATTGCATATTTATGTCCAAATTTTTTTTGTAAAAATCTGTGTTGAACTTTCCTATGCAGTTTCTGGCAATAGCAGAGTCAATAAAGGAACCAACTTTTTTAAAAACCTGTGTTGCACATACCTACCACTTTTTTCTGTATTGGTAAAACTTTTAATATAAATCGTTTCTTTGTTTCAATTTGTTTATCGTGTAAAATCTTGAGGGAAATATCTTGTGTCCGGGGTTAATAAGTCATTAATCAGAACTTCCTTTTTTAGAGAATGCCGATAAAACGTCTACTTTTTCTGTTTATTTGAAATCAACAAAATTTTTAACATCTTCCCTCAAAATATTGATAAATGTTTTAAATTGTGGTCTTTTGGAGGCGTAGAAAAATGTCTTGTTCTTAACAGCAACGCTTTTCAAGGTGGATATTGAGACATCTGACTCATTCATTCACCCTGGACGTGAGACATGTTGTGTGTTATCAGTAAAGTAACTACAGTTTAACATGCCGGCAGTCAGAGTGGAACAAAAAAATCCAAGTTTTCTATAAGGTTTTTTTTTCTATTATTTAGCGCATGGTCAGAACTGATTTTGTTTAAACTACATTTTGACTATCAAATTCAACTGTGCAAGATTTTTAAAAGCCCTTTTCTTCATTGTATCTAGATTTTTATTTGTGATTTAATAATATACTGTACGCTGCCCTGAGATTTTGAAATAGAAAACAGAGAATCACTGAAACCTATTTTGAAATGTTAAGAAAGTTAATAAAAAAAACTGAAATACTTGAGTCAACTCATAACAGAACAAGAAGTTGAAGTGTAATAAACACACATGTTTTTCCAGAGTATCTGAGATCAGTTTAATCTTCTTATATGACCCACTTTGCAGTTAAGATTAAAATACTTCAAGATCACGCACATGTAGGTCTAAGAGAACAAGTAGAGCAATATTCCTTTCTTTTCATTCAATACAAAAATAAAAACTTACTGGCATTAAATATCAACGAGAACGACCGCTTTGAAAAAAAATTCTTTATCCAAGTTTTGATGACTTCTATAACTTACATAGCAAAGCAAACCAGTGACAAACACGAAAACTACTCAACAGGTGGTATAAAAGAATGCTACCTAACATTAGCTCATGAGAAATCACATCCAAAGGCTAGTATGAGTATCAAATTACAGGGTAAAATGGTTCTAGTCTTCTACCGCGAGGGCAGTCACAAGACATTACATATTTCCCCCAGCAGGTTAATAATGTAAACTCATAATAATTCAGAGCATTACATTTACAGTACGGCTGTCTGTTTGGCGATGAAGTACTGACATTTTCTGAAAATTCCAAGCACTGCCATTAACCAAGTACAAATTATACAGGAAGGTGGGTTTTGGAGAGTGTGGATAAGTGACTCTTTTAAGACAGTTCCAACATGAGTCCTAGTTGGGAATCGAACGCAGAACGGCCGGATCACGAGACGGGCGCGCTAACTACTGAGCCCCACTGGCCCACATTACTATTAGGAGTTTAGCTAAGTATGAAGACTACACTGTGGCTTGGTAGGTGCATTGTTCTGTACCCGACTCAGGTGTAGGTATTCTCAGAAAATTTAAGAAGTGGAGAATATTTAAAGGGTCTCCAACTGTCAGAAAAAAAACAACCCAAAAATTAGAAAGTTGTAGTTTTGTGATAAGTTGGGCTGAGACTTCAAATATTTCTAACGAATGCTTGGTCAGTTAAATGGGAGGGAAATAAAAAAAAAACCTAGGCTTTTATTTAATGCAATATTTACTGAATGCACAACACATAAGGTCATCTTTATCCCCACTATATGACATTAATGTGTTTAAGGACAAAGTCAAAACTATCCTTAAAACACGCAGTGCAGTCCGCTTAAGTCGAAGTGCTTGGGAACAGCAATTTCAGTTCGAAATATCAGAACTTCAAGTTAAGGATATTGACAAAGAAAAAATATTAAGTGGGATCCTACAACAGATTCGGGTCAAGAGAGTTCGAGTTAAATGGACTCTGCTGTAATTCTGAGTGTAACCTCCTCCTCGTCTGCGGGTCTCCCTTGAATGCGTCTTGTCTTTGTTTGAGCTTATTCTCGTTAGTTCTAAAATACTGTGAAATATACCGATACTGAAGTGGGGGGTTTCAAAATGCTCAAGGCATTCGACTTGCGGATCGCAGCTCTCAATTAACCTCTAGAACCTTTCGTTTTGTTTGAAGCCGAACCGCCCAGAGGAAAATGATGTATCTACAATTATTTTAATATTTATACTAAGTGAAAACTTTTCCCATCAAATCAAAGAGAGTGTCTGCCACTAGCTAAACGGACAAGTGGTTTGGATGATGGACAAAGGAACTTAAATTTTTTTAAAAAATCACGCACGGAGCAGAAGCAATCGCAGACATTTCCTTTTTCTATGGACATATGTACAAGTATATTTTCCTCGAGCTCTATGCACAAGAAACAGGATTATGCATCATATTTAAATCAAAGCCAGGTAAAATTTATTTCTAGTGCCTTTCAACAAATTTCACTTCAAAGGCAGTAGGCGGGTATGTCAGTCCCATGGTGTCCGTTAAAGGCGGAAGTTGATCAGGGTCGACTGGAGTTATCTTGAATCTCTGTAAGGTCATCGCCAGAAACAAAAACAGTTCCATCCTGGCAATAGCTTCACCCACACACATTCGACGACCTAAAATAAAGAAAACAAATATACAGGTGTTTGTTCTGGACATTAATGTAAATTCTAAGCAGCTCAACTTAGAGCATTGTAGCGTTGAAAAATGTAAAAGTTTTAATTACCACGTAAAAGTTTGCCAATTGTTTTTATATTTTCTCAGAAAGGACAATTGAAAACATTTAACTGTCGACACATAGATACATTTATAGAACTTAATACGGAAAACGTGACTTTTTTTATCAAGGATTTCTTTTTTTAAAGGAAAACTGCAAGTTAGTAGTTAGTAAGAGTACGAAATTAGAAACTCACGAAGTGATTCAGCTTAACTTAATCTTGGTTTCCCTCAATCATTTGATATTATCAGTTTCAGGTATGTTTTGGGGTTTCTTTCCTTTAAAAAGCTGGCAACAATCATTCGTGCTGCTTGGGTGTTTTGACTTTTAGGATTACTATGAAACAGAGCGAGGATCGTATTATGAAGCCAGTGCTATATAGTGTAGCTTTAGTCGATCCTCACTTATCAAGCTAATATGTCGTACATGTAGGCCTACTCATTCTCGAACTTTAAAGCAAGAAATTAAATTATTTTTTTCTAATAAAGATTTCATTATTACAGTTACTATACAATCATGTACATGTATCGTGTGAAGTAGTAAATTTTCTACTCTTCCGTAATGAACATTCCCACTGAATTCTTTTTGTGAGATGAAATCATGGTGTTCATAGGATAAATCTGAAAAATTCTCGCTCATTTCTGATTCACCCATAAGAATAAAAGAACAGAGCACAAAATTATCGTTCTTGCCCGCACGCAAGTGACTTCAAAGAAGGAGTTTGCCAACAGGAACGATAATTTGCGCTCTAATCTCATCCCCAATACAGAATTGTTGGCAGCGACAACAAATACAGCCATACCTAGAGAAAATGCGAGGAAATGCTCTGGCTGTATCACTTCTCCCTTGTCATTGAGAAATCGTTCTGGTCTGAAGTTGTGCGGGTCTCCCCAGATCTTCTCGTCAAAGTGGACAGCGTCCGTGTGGGGTATGACCATGGTGTCTTTAGGTATTGTGTAGCCTCTCACTGTGACCTGCTCACTGACTCGATGCAGTAAACTGTTGGTCAAGTTTGAAACGAATAAAAAGTTTTTAGTTTGGACATAATTGTGCTTGAATGCCTATAGCGGTACCCAAGTGATGTACGAGGATTGATATGCCGGCTAACGTTTTTTCATTTGCTCATAAAACTCCCACATAGTCGCGGTCACAGTTCTAAGTATGTTACGGCTTTTTTGTTGTTCTTTTTTCGTGATTTCCATTTAACTACTACTACTACTACTAC
>BMAT01008079.1:198963-213846 GCA_019649035.1 Elysia marginata | reverse complement strand
GTAAATTGCTTTCCCAAGGCAACTGCAACACGGCATGGTCGGGAATTGCAGTTTCTATACGAGATTTTCCCCCAGCATGACACAGGCTGCTTACGACAAAAATGTCCCTATCGAAGTCTGTGCTCTTAGCTCAAATCACACGTTATGACAGGATGAACTATAACCTATGAAGGATGAAATTGTTTTTTTTTTATTTTTGTAAATGTATCGAATTTTACCACTATTTTCCTGGAGAATTATTTTGTCTTGTTTCTCTGCAAGAAGGACCTGTGCAGTTGAGTTATTAAAGATCTCATAAGCTTAACACAAAAAACGAGCTAGCTTGATTTGCATCTCATCAACATTTACGAGTACACTGGATAATGAATTGTGGGCGTTGATGGGAAAATTGATTTTTTTTTCTATTTCTTATTGAGTTCTCAATAAGTCACGACTTTATCTTGGAATTAGTTGTTAGCGGGGCACAGCAGACTCAAAAAAGAGGAAGAAAGAGGGAGAGATACAGACAGAAGCAAAAATGAATATTTTAGTAGATAGATAGAGAGAGAGGAAGAGAGAGAGAGATAGAGAGAGAGAGAGAGAGAGAGAGAGAGAGAGAGAGAGAGAGAAAAGAATACAAATGGCATAAATAAAAAATACATGTAGTAATAATTATACGTCCTGATTATGTATGCTTTTCTAAAAAAAGTTTTTTTTCCGCGAATACTCAAACAGTATAGTTTTTATTGATAACTGCATTCTTTTCGTGCTATATGTTTCTGTTATTGCAATCAATGAATCTAAGTGTTCGGGTCCTGCTGTAAGATCACAACTAACCTACCACTATTTTTTATTGCATCATTTTACTATGGTTTAACGTTATCAGAGTAATCATAAACTGCGCGTTGAGAGCTGTCAAGGACGCGATTGTGTCGCCAATATATTTACCAATACTAATGAGGCTCACCATGATTACTGCATAGTGCATAGTGTTGTTGTTGTGTTCCTGTCAGGAAGGCGAAGACGACAGAAAGTTTGCCCAACTACCCCTCCCCCCTTACACCCCCTCTCGCTTATATTAGAAATTTGGTACATGTACCACTAAAAATTGCAATTTATCGCGAAGGCGTTCCCTTTTTTATTTACTCCGGGGGACATTGGCTATAATTTAATTTTGCATCAAATTGTGACAATTATTAATTAGCTTTAAGGTCATGTTACTTTCTTCTTGTTCTTCTTCTTCTTCTTGTTCTTCTTGTTCTTCTTCTTCTTCTTCTTCTTCTTCTTCTTCTTCTTCTTCTTCTTTTTTTCCTCTACTTCTTCTTCTTCTTGAGGTGTCAAGTCTTTTGCAGACATCTGCAATCACGAGCTTCCAACCTTCTCTCCTTTCTGCTGTTCTCAGGAAGTCTGACTTGCTCGATGTATTCCCTCAATTTCCTAGTTTTTTTTTCCAGATTATGGAGATATGACTGTGAACCTTTGTCTGCCACGATCCTTCTTGCTGTGTATCCTCCCTGAACACTATCTTTCCAGGTCATCTTTCCTGTATTATGTGTCCAAGAAAATTAAAGGACATCTGTCTCTTCCTTACAGTTTTCAAGAATCCTCTCTCTACCCTGTTTTTTAGAACGCTTTCGTTTATGATCCTCTTTGACCATGGAATGCGTAAGATAGTTCTGAGGAACCAACTTTCTGCTACGTTGAGCCTATTTGCTATGTTTTTGTCTAGGCTCATGTATGTTTTCACAACTCTGATTTTAGTTTCCGCCGAGTTACATGTGGTTGTTACAAAACATTTTACAACAAACTTGTAAAAGTTGAACTGCAGGCAAAAATCTATTCTTTTTGGGTACATCTATAATAAAACAATATTTCTTGATAAGCTTTTCGTTGTGTTAACACTTACTGTAAACCAATGCAGGTTTAAACTTAATGAGGCTCTAGTCAGAAGAATAGACCGTCACCTCGCTAAAATTTTGCCTCAAGTACCTCCCCAAAATCGCAACGCTTGTCAAAACTTAAGATATCTGTCGTATAGCGATACCTTTATCTTAACTGTATGGTTTCAAAACTAATCTCTGAATGTTTTTTTTTTTTTACATCATAACTTCTTCAAATTACTAGCCACTCTCACTTCATTTATGTTTTGTCGTTTTAACCAGGCTTGGGGTTTTACATGTAGGTGAATGCGCTTGATATAGAACAAAAAGAAAATGAATATTTGTATTTGTTATGACGGAGTAGTTTTCTGGTAGGGGCATCTATTTCCAAAAATCTTCTCTCATGATTTTTTCAGGGTTTCATATATTTTTTTCTGTATAGGCCGCACTACTAGGAAAATGATATGTGATAAAGAAATTCGAGTAGATATGGAGAATGAGTGTTCTTGTTGTGTTCATGTTATTCCTGTAGATACTGCCGCCGTTACGTTACGCTTACTGACACGGACGTGTTCAAAGATGTTGTTGCCGTGTTTGGTGACGTTTTAGATGATTTTGTGTTGTGTGCGTTGTTGCAGCCGAATTCCCAGCAGTTTCCTCAGATTTCTCAAGCTCACTCTGCCTTAAGCTAATTTTCTTCCTTGATTTGGAGTGAGGACCTAGAAATAACAATCTTATACACAATATTATTTTGAAAACTTTTTTACTAAAATTTTAACGATCTCAAATTTTAATTTATTATTTTACTGTTATGGGTAAAGCGTACTCCATAAGCCTAAGATTACTTTAATTACAGATCTAGGCTCAACGTAACTTATCGGATATTCATTGCCACGCCAACTCTTTGAAGAGTATACAAGTGAATTATTTTGTGTATCGTAACATAATAAGACTAAATAACCAAAGTGTTTGTAAACATAGATTTTTACAAAACCGCATGGCTAATTTGCATACGGAACCTCCTCCGACTTTTACCGAATACGTGCGCTAATTGTCTCCTTTAACTTCCGGTCAAGTGAGGCCAAGGAAAAAACAGGTAAACAAAACGTAGGCTAATCAGCTATTACATGAGATTTTGTAACATTATATTGGTTTCAACTTGATTCTGGTGTTCACAAACCCTGGTATTTCATCGCAGCAAAATTTTGATGCATTCTCATTTAAATTTATACATTCTTGAATAAGCATTATTTAGAATTTTGTATGATTTTTCTGCTTCGCCAGATCCTCATGAGTAAATCTAGATCATCCCATCTTTAGTGCCAACCAACATGGATGTCGACGTCGACAATGAGTTCGACGGTGAACTCTTGAACCAGTTCAGAACCCTGGGCACCACAGACCGTGATGTTCTGATAGCAGAATTTCAAGCTGTTTTGGGCAATACGCTGAACGCAGAATCATGTGCTTTCTTCCTAGACATGAATGACTGGTAAGTGAAGTGAATGGGCAATCTAAAAATTTGACCAGTATCATTTTTAAACTCTTGTCTCGTCTATCTAGTCTAGATCTAGAATCTAGTTTTAAATTTAGTTGAATTAAACTGAATCTTTGGGATAATCCTGGGGAATGAAGGGAATGATAACCCATTTTTAACATCAGCGAGCCAATTCCAGGATGAAACGAAATCTTTGTAACATAGACCTTCTTAGATTCAGATCTAGATCTAGACTAGGTCATAGTTTGTAGATCTAGTCACTAGTGCAGATCTAGATCTTGCCTTCACAAAGTCTGCTCTACTGGCACTGTGGCAGCAGCAAAAGCTGAAGGCTTGCATTGACCATGATTTAGTTCCATCAGTACTTTTGCACTTTAACACCTTCACCGAGTTTTGAGATAGAAATGCTAATATGGATGATAAATTGATTGCTACTATTCCCATTTTCCGCAAAATAATTGAACGAATCATTAAGTTGATATGTTGATATATTGAGTATTTTACTTTTAGCGTCTGCATTCTTAGACATACTCTATTGACCTGGCAAAGTACTTAGATAATCTCAAGACTTGCACCATCAATACTAGGTTAACACTTTTTGAAGTTCATGTCAGAATCACCTATAACTCCAAAATTGTGACTCTTTTTTTAAGGCATGACCACTTGCGACATAACGGCTCTTTTTGCTGTATATAAATATTGTGTTCTGTTAAATTTATTTGTGTTCAAAATGTTGTTCATGACAAAGACAAATTTCAAGCAAGATTATACGACAAAGGTTGGTTCTTAAAAAGATATTATTTAGGCCCAAAGACTGTGATGACATCACTCCCTACATGTGAACACGACCTTTTATCAGACATAAATACTAATTTTTTTTTTCTATTTCAGGAATCTCCAGAATGCATTGTGTTCTTATTACGATCTGGAGCAGCCAGTGGCAATTCTTCCGTCCATGAGAGTACTTGATGACATAACAACCGGCAACGGAGAGGCTGTCGCTCCAAACACTACTTTTGTCAAAGCTTGGAGAATTAAAAATTGTGGTAAAATATAATGTAATAATAACGTCAGAACCTCTAAAATTGAAGTCTGATAACAAAAATTTCTCATTCAAAATTCATAATTCAAAGTTTTATTAAAAGTCAGATGTCTTTTTCCTCTTTGGCTTTGTCAGATTTGAACTTATAATTCAAAGTTCAATTATCTTTATTTTAAGTTTTATGAGGCTGATGGAAATTTTTCCTTCTATTGCCTTGCAGTTTTAACCACTCCAAAACATGAAAATTTTAAATTCATGATAAGCACTCACTGGACAAAGCTGCCATCCTAGAACCGACACAGAGGTGTCTTTGTCCCATGAAATAAACTTATTTTTGCAAATTTAAGTTAGACTTAGAGAGAAATGAGGAAGGAAGGTGCTGTAGAATTGAGAAGTGACTTAGACAAAAATCATGGTCCTTTAAGTATAATCCTCTTTATTCACAATTTTTTCTTTATTCCTAAGAGATTCAAGTTATGATGTTTTAAATGTAATTTTTTGTGGGGGGAAAATTTATGGATATTTCCTGTCATATGAATAAAAACATCTATGGTTAAGATTAAGATTGAAATTATCCTAATTTTATCATTGAAGTAAAAACAGCAGGACTGTTTGGACACTTTTAGTTGCAATACTAAAGGTTATGCTGTTGGATAATATTCCTCTGTGTAATGAAGAGATATTTAAGCCCACATCAGTGGTTCTCACTACTTTAATGTTGCCTTATACTTTGGTTATTTTTAAAATTTTTACAGGGATGCAAGCTTTTAGATTTTTGTAGGAATAGGAATTCTGATGTCTTCAAAACTTTCATGCATTTTCACCAGTCAATAATTTACAGGAATCATCTGCATGTTATTAAAATAATGACTTTTAAAATTTAAAGAAAACCTTTCAAGTTAAGATCCATGCTTGTCTGACTATGAGAGCTCTCTTGTGAAAACAGATACAGCTCACCGTGTCATGGGAAACCAAGCCCATAACAAAAGAATTCATTAAAAGAAAAACTAGCTATGTTTTAACCCTCAATTATCCTGTGATAACTTTGAGCATCAAAGTTTTTATGAGGGAAAATGTTTAGAATCAGTACCAAGTGATCTTCTTAGTAGAGTTCCTGCTTTTTAAGAGTAATTTAAGCTGCTTGCATCAATGTTTTTGTTTTTCAATCTTCTAAAGCTGATTTTCGTGTGTTTTCCTGGCTGTTCAGGCAGCGAGCGGTGGCCTCCTGGATGTCAATTGCGGCATCACAGCGGAGACAATATGAGCACTGTGGAAAGAAGGATGGTCCCTGCCCTCGGCCCAGGAGAATCTGCTGATATCAGTGTGGAGATGAGATCACCAGCAGCCCCTGGGAACTACCACAGCATTTGGAGGATTTTTACTCCATCAGGGACTTTGTTTGGTGGTAGGTCACATGCTGTGCACTGTCATATCAAAATGAGTAGGTCATTGCAATTATACAATATTACAATAGTTGGTATTTTGGAAAATGCTTTTTTATTATGAGCTTTCAAACATTAAGTAAACTATGAGTTTAGCAAAACTTTATGTTAAGTTGTTTGAATTTGTGACATCTGACTCAATCTGAGTGAGTTCAACAATTGCACTTAAATACTTACAGCAAATTTTATGTTTCTAGTGATAGTTTCTTGGTCAGACCAGCTTGGAAAATCATAATTCTTTTTTTATTACTTTGTGATAAACATAATCTGATTGTCCCTTCTGTGCTTTATTCATCGCTAGATGCACTTCAGTGGTCAATAGATGTAACTGAAGGCGGGCTATTAGGCATCACCCAGCAACTAGCGAGGATTGATGGGGGAGGGATTAGCTCTGACACGAGTGCCATAAGAACGACAAATCAGCAAAACCGACATCAAGAGATGAGTACGGAAACAGGTCAACAGCAGCAACAGCAGCATTTCTCACATGTGAGCAGCCTCTAGTTCTTGTCTTGTTGCTAGCGCTTTTGTACATTTTATTTCATATGAAAAATGCAAGTCTATTGGCCCAATCTGGAGAGTGGAGTTGGAAGTTGATTAGCCCCTCTCCTGTTATTGAAACAGCATCATTAAATTTTATCCTTATTTTTACAGGTCTCACCTCAACTTTATTTCCTAAGCTTGTGACAGCATAAGAGGTACATATGTTTTCATAATCTCTAGGTCTGGTTAAGTTTAAGTGGTTTTGTGAGAACTAATGTACGACTTTGTCAACAATTTCGCTGTCTTTTCTTTCAAGTTCATATACTGTCTTGCCTCAGATCTTCCTAGATTGGGTGGCTCTAAATGAATATCTATGAGTAAAAACCTGGTTTAAACCAAGAAGCTCTGTAAACTGTACTCAAGCAGTTATCCAAAGATCGACAAAAACAAATGTAAATGTAAGGACTAGTAGGTTAAATCTACAGACTGTGTTTAAAATTAACAGAAAGTCGATGTCAAAAAAAGGGTATATTTTGGAGACCTGTATAAAAGTTTATAGGTTATTTTCAAAGTCCAAGCATATTAAAGGGCAGATTACTAGGTCTGAAGCCATCTTATGATAAAGTACTTGAGTCTACATCCTAAATTGAATTCTCGATTCATACAGTATATGTCTCACAGCAAGGATGAGTGAGTCGGAAGTCGGAAATTTTAAAATTGAGAAAACGCCATCAAAGGTAGATTTATTCCTCTTTGTCTCTGAATTTCATATCAAATGATTGTCTAATATCTTTCCAGTCCATTTTAATATTTCAATGCAACCTTGATATATTTGGAAACTCAGAAAAGTCTGTTTTTCAAAATGTCAACAACTTGCAATGTAAAATTCGCAACTGCCGATTCATTCACCCTGGTTGGTAGTCATATATTTTTATTGAAGTGTCACGAAGGGCACCTAGCCATTCAGTCAACCAGCATCAACTGGACTGTGGACATGCCTTTTTAATAGAACTTTATCTCTACTTCTGTTTTCTTTCAGACGTTTGATAACCAGCATGCAGCGACCGTTCCAGCTTCAGTGGAGGAAGATACAGAAATGTCGTAGCAGAAAGTTCTGCTTTGTCTGGCTGACAGCTGGTGTGTTTAGCAGCTGGCGCTGAGTGGTGACCGTGTGAACTGAAAGGTGTTGGGGTGGGATGTGGATGGAAGTTCTGTACAGCTTATATTAAATCTATTATGTCGCAAGAGTTAACTTTGTTCAAAGCCATTTTATTTCATACTGTTAAAAGAGTTTACATGAACTCATGCATGATAGCTGTTGCATAGAGAGGCAAATAGTCAAACTATGCGATGTTTGCTACATTTCAACCTGAAGAGCATTTATCAAACTAAAATACCTGGTAATTGCGTTTTCTTGGTCTTGAAAAGTTGGAAATCGTATTTTTCATTTCTGAAGTTTTTAAATAATGTCTAAATTAACGAGCTGGATCTGTAAGTTTTGGAAATGAAGTAACCCCCCCCCCCCCTTTTTTTTAATATGTGGTGAAGCATGCCTCTGTACTGGCATAGAAAAGTCACACGTAAAGATGCTTTCAGCCGATTTGGCTGATGGCCATTCCCAGCTTTTGTGTTAGTTACATATGTTACTATGTAAAACGGGAATATTTGCTGAATAAGGCTAAGTTTAAGTCTTGTGAGAGATGCGCTGAAATGCTCTTCAATCAGGGCAGGTGTTTGTATGTTTAGAAGACATGGATTGGTTTCAAGTTGGTTCCCTGAATGAGCTTCATTTCTTGCACATATGTACAGTCTTTTTGCTGGCCAATCTGCGTCTGTATGTGTACACAATAAAACAAATTTTGTTGAAAAGTTTAAACTACCTATTTAACCCATGTAAGCTTACTAGTCGAGTGTTATGAGAGGGATACCACTACGTGATGTCCGAACGTTCCAGGGCTCCCTTTTTGTTGTCATGGTTTGTAATGTTAGTACATTATGTATTTCTCAAATAGTTTCATTTATTCTACTCATACTAATATGTTTCATTAACCATTGACCAACTGAAAACATGAAAAAAAAAAAAAAGAAAATGTTATGGTGCAACCCTGTTGGTTACACATCATACTAAGGTGGTCTAAACAATCACCTACTTTATTAACAGAGCTTTTATATATACTTTTTCTTTTGCTATGGTACTGGTTCAGTGGTAAAGATAAGATAAGATAACATAATTTTATTTGTCCCTTTTCAAGGAAATTTGTTTTGACAGCATCAGCATAGTTTTATATAAATTACCTTGTTACATACATAATACATTATTTCAGTCCCATGACTACGGATCTCAAGTCAATTTGTCGTCTTCGCTAAACAAAACCAAACTATAGAACAAGCCTGTTTTCTCATTGTATTCTGAAACGTGTAAGAACGTGTGAATGTTTTTCAGGTCCCACAGAACTCTTTCACAGCTATGTATTATGCTTTTATTCTCAGTAAAGTCAGATTCAAAGGTAGGGCAAATAAGAGTTCAATATTCTTTCGGTCCATTTCTCTATTTAATATGCATCATTGCACTTGTTTTGAATGCCCAGACCTGTCAAGCTAAAAATTTAAATATTGACCGTTCCTTTATATTCCTTTTGTCCCTTCCATTCAATTCTTTGAAATAAATAACTCTACTTGTATAATTAGACATGATAATTGAATGAAATGTTCATATCGGGAGATTGAAACTTTTTTAGGAAGGTATAATGAACTCCCTTTACCATAATCAAAGTACATGTGAAAAAAACGCAGTTGTAGAAGTTAAGCTTAAAAGAGGCCTGCCAAGATATTCAATTCCTTGTGCATGGCGTTTGGTTTTAAACCGAAGAGAAAAAGATTTGCATGTTTTAGTTGTGATAACTTTTTTTTTATTTTGCTTTTTTTTTGCCTTTAGATTATAAATTATTTATATTGTCCTCACCAATGGTGCCATGGAATAGAAATTGTGCCAAGAGTTACAGTTCTTGATTTACTAATACTATAAGCAAGTACATGTATTACAGTGTTATGCTTGTGATGTTTTATTTGCATTTTAAGCATATTCTCCTTTTCTTTTTTTTTTCGTATATTGCTTTGTTATGTTTTCAATAATCAGTTCTCATTTTACCCAAGCAGACTTGCACAAAGATCATGTCAAATTAATTCGTATAAACTGTGTTCATTTACATATTTATGAACTCGACTTTAAAGCTACTGCAAGTTTCACGATCTCATGATTTTGTTGTGATCATTCCTTTAAGAGGTGTTTGTGCGAATAGTGATTCCCAAATTTTTTTTTAAATAAGCTAAGAAAAATGTACTAGTGCATATCAAGTGATCACATTAGGTAGAATCTTTCAGGTCTTAATTTTTTTTTTTCATAGTAAATAATGTACATCATTCTGTTGGAATATCCAACTCATTAATGTTTTTTCAAAAGTTTTTATGCATTTACTGAGCTGCCAAGCAGTACTGATTTCATTACTTTAGTAGCAAAATGATTACAAAGACACTGAGGTAGGCCTACTGGTCTTAAATGTAAAATAGGTTTTGAATGGTTCAAATATCTGTGACCAGTAAAATATCAGGGAGGTTATTATTAAGTCTACGCATGTAATACAAAAAGATCATTCCCAGACAAATTTTGAAAGTCATTTTGTTCCCAAAATAAGGGTTAATGTCTATGAATGTGAGAATAACGTAAAAACTTTTCCCAAAAAACACATTTTTTTTTCACAATTAACCTCCTTAGATTCTGGCCCCATGTGTATATCGTGTCTTTGTAGAACCTCTCACTTGTTGTAAGTAATGGAGTGCTTTGGACAATACTGAAATTTCGATGTTTTCACGTACATCCGAGGCTAGAGCTCAGAGAAATTTAATCCTAACACTTTTACTCATATTGCTGGTTTTGTTTATACATTCCATGAAGATTTTGAAGAGTATTTTGTACCTTTCTTTTAACAACCATTCCTTAACTTCCAGAGATTTTGTTTCTTCAAAATTTAATGCAATTAGAGTTTACTATGGTGAGGGAAAGATAAAGGACATCTTCACACATTGGTTGTATTGGATTGTCTCCTGGCAATAGAAGTTAATTACCCTGTCCAATTTTCTGACAATTTTTAACAAAAATCTGAAATTTGTTTTTAAAAAATCTGGTGTAAAATCCTCATATAGATCTTGCTATTATTATAATAAATTCTATGGTCAATATTTTGGGCACTCATGCAAGGCAAGCTTGTATTTTTCTATATATTTGATTGAAACATCTTAAGATTTTCCAACTGTGTCAGTTGATCAATTTGTTCTTGTTATTAAACCATCAAAATAAAGGCTAACACTAAAAAGATATGCTTGGGATTCTTTTTTTTGTGGTTTTCTCCCTTTTTTGCAAGTTTTAAAAAGTTACTGTTTTGAATTTTCTGCTCATTTCATGGACAACCACACACATTGAATTCTTGTAATGTGTTTTCTCACATTACATTTTAATTTTTCCCATTTCTTCAGGTGTTTTTTTTTTTTTCCAATATTTAGGTTATTATTGTTTGACCCCCAAGACTTTTACATTAAATAAACCTTGAAGGAATTCATGCTTAGTACTACAAATATACATACATAGTTTTTTAAATTTTTTTCTCTCCTAATTTTTGCTTATTCAGACAAAAAAAACCACCAAATGCTGGTCTTGGTGGAAAGTTATCTATTACATTTAATGTACAGTTGTTTTTTTTTTTTGGTTTAATTTTATTTTTGTTTTTATCTTTGTTATATATTGTATTCTAGCATTATAAAAAGATGAAATTGAATTGCAAACTAAGAGATCGATTTTTTTTCTAATTGAAGTGTTGATTTTAACTTGAAAAAAAATATTTCAGCTTACTGATTCATGTTATGAAACTGATACAAAACCAAATTGAATTTTTATTTGAGTTTGTGTTATCTCTTGTTTGTTTGTTTTTTCCCTTCTGACTTTGTAATTCTTGTGCCCATAAACATCCACTGCATTCATAGTCAACACAGTGAGAAAACAATTTTGCAGGATTATCATTTTTATGAAAGGTGACAGTTAATTTTTTTTGCTAGGTTCTAAAACTCAGCAATACCAGTATTCAGCGCCATGGACACGGGAACATAAACTATGCCTACATGTACATTTCCTTTCTAGAAAAGCTTATATTATAATATGTTTGCCAACAACAGAATGCCTACCAAGTTTTGATACATTTGTATAATGGCAAAGCCATTGTGTGTCAGTGCTGTTATAATACAAAAGAATGTTTGCCCATCTCTGCTACTCGGCGGGATTTTATCTACCTTTTAGTTTTACACTTTTGATGATATACAACTGTTTTGACAGAGAGTGCTCAGGGGTTCGTCTCGCATTCAGACAAATTGAATAAAAATATTTTGTTTTGTTTTTATTTTGTTACCTATACATATATTTGGTTGTGCTGTGTTAACTCTGAGTAATTTAAAACCCAGTAAAATAGACTTCTTAAAATCCTTACATTTAAAACTTAAGATCAGCACCCATACATAATATTGTCATGATCAACCATAAAATCTAAAGCAAAAGGAATTTTTTCTTTTCAAAACTTTTAAAGGTATTTTTTTGTAAATTTTACCACGTGCTAGTCATACCCACTGACAATATTGTTGACAAGAACTACGCATATCTCACCAATACCTCTTTCAGTTTTTCAGTGTTTTGTAATTTTGCATCAGATACTGAGATAGCTTCCTTCTGCTGTCACAGATCTCGGTATCAAAAGCAAATATATAGCAGACGCTGTGCATGCAGTTGCCAGAAGTTCCTACGCACTATTGATGGAGCGATGTACTATGTGGTCATATGTTGTCATGTACACATAAAACATTCGACAAATGTAGCAATTTGGGTTTAGAGATGTGTGCAAACTGATGGCTTTTTGCTTTGTAAAGTGGAGGAGATATTACTTTGGAGATATATTTTTCCTGTATTATAGCCTTCTCTCTTGGTAGCGCAACTTTCACATCAGTCGTTATACAAATGGGACAAGGTATGTATGCGCCTTTTTTTGTAAAGATGTTTGTATTGAGTAGATTTAAGTAGCAATTACTGGCTCAGTGGTTTGCGCGTCGGACTTGTAATCTGGCGGTTGCAGGTTCAATTCACAATCATGTCTCTTGTTGTATTTGCCTCAGGAACGACATTAATTCACACTTTCCTCAGTCCAGTCACCTGTAATGGGTACATGGCTAAAGGAAGTGCTTGATATTTGTGGAATGTTACTATTTGAGCGCCTAGCAGGCAGCCGTACTATTATGGTATTAAATATGAGTTGAATTTGCTCTGGTATGTACTGGCATGTTGGGGGAAGTATAAAGTCTTGAAACTGCCTTTGGCGGTACAAGAGTATAACCATTTTTTACTGGCATGGGGTGGAGGTCCTGTTTAAATTGGAATTAGATGGGTTGTCAAGATCATATTCTTTCGCACATGTCAGTATGGTTTTGAGATTGAGTTTCAATAATTTTAAAATTTGAGTGTTAGTTTATTTTAGATTCTATATTATTAAGTCTCAGGTACATGTACATGTATCTATGCATACTGGTTTTTTTGTCTTTTTCTTTTTGCTTTCATGAGAGTTTGTACAAAACTGCTGAAAGGATTTTTGAGATAAGTTTTGACCATATAGATTAACTATGCAAATATCAGTATTGTAGTTTCAATTTTGTTAAAACCTTTTTTTTTCAAACATGCAATATCATTTTAACGCTTCTTGGATACTATTCGATGTTAAATTTAGGTGTTAAATTCTGACGAATTGCTTAAAATGTAATTTGGTTGTTTGCAGAACTTTTTTCTGTTTCAAGTGAGACGTATACAAAGTTGAAGGTGTTACAGAAATTGTGTGTCTACAGTCTTTTCCAAATGTCATCATAACTTAACACGCTGATTTAAAGTACATTAGTAATTTGAAACAACCGAGGCTGTAAAAGACTTAGTTTTCATCTGTGTGTAATTCCATATATCCTTCAATTTAAAATAAAAAAAATTTCCAATTTGCAAACCATAACTTTAGAAGGATTTGTTTCAATAAATAACGAAAGATCATGGGCTGTCAACATCTGTTTTTTTCTTTATGAGAACTTATGGACAATTGCGAATTTGTTTTTTTAATGGAATGATAATGATCTAATCAAGAAGTTTTTTTTGTAATGTAGTGAACATTTTCTTTTCTCGCTTTAAAGTTTAGATCTTTGAATTGCCTTGCATGAAACAAAATTTTCTTTTGGCCCATATATAGAAATTTAATGTTTATTTAAAGTGATGGCTTTCATAATCTGATCTCTATCTGCAAAGAAATATCCTAAATTTTACATAAATATATCCAGACAAAATAATAAGACTCTTTTCCTAAACAAGTGGGATGAAATTTATTTGCCTACCCATGTTCTAGAGTGGGTCTTGTATTACTTCAACGATATTTGTACTCAAGTCATTAAAATTACATGCATATATCATTTTTGTATTTTGGTGTTGTTGTTGAGTGTAAGTCTAATAATGTGGCCATGGCCTTAAATGTGTCTTGTAGCTGTAACCTGTGCAAATATTTTGGATATCGGAAATCAGCGTTGAAAAACTTCAGCATAAACTTTCTTAAAAAATAGAGCCAAAAAGCCATGGAAAGCTCTTATTCACTCCATGACTTTCAAAAGATGTGGCTGGATTCTCTTAGATAGGGCTCCCACCCTCACAAAACGTCTACTTTTTCTTCTTTTTCTCTATATTTTAAATCAAGACAAATTTTACAATCTTCCCTTAAAAATTTAATATTGACAAAGTTATGAAATTTTTCAGTCTATGGAGCTTACAACAATGTCTTGTTCAAAACAGCAACCCTTTTAAAGGTGAAAATTTCGGCATCTGTCTCATTTACCCTGGAAGAGAGATTACAATTTAATAAGAGTTTTCAAATTTATTACTTGTGTGATTGGATTAATACGTAATTCTTTTTTTTTTTTTAATTCTTTCTTTCCATTATAATGAGTTCTTGCTTGCGTGCTCTTCCCCTTAAGCCTTTACATTATCTTTCTTTCTACCTAGGAAATATTAAGGAATATTACAAGATAAATTAGAATATAAAAACTCATTAAGACTGCAAATCTCTGTGCATCTATGTTATAAGTTTAGGTCTCTCTTCAATTAAAAAAAATAATTTTGCATTCGGTAATTTTTTTGGCTCAGAAAATTTTTTTTGGCTCTTTTACAGCAACTTAGGCAGATGAATCGGATGTTGGAAGTTTTCATCTGAGAGAGTCCTTTTTAAAAGTACAGTGGAATCCACTTAAAGTCAACACCTTTAAGGGAAACTCTTGCTTGAAGTCAACTCTGTTTTGCAGTCCCATTTTGAATCTCTTTATATCTTTGTAATGGTTAAAGTCAACACATTTTTTTTGTCCCAAGGTGTCGACTTTATCAGGATTCCGCTAAAGTTTTAATCGTCTTTTTAAGTTTTTTTCTATAATACCAGGCCTGCCATTCATTCAGGT
>BMAT01008079.1:168794-196570 GCA_019649035.1 Elysia marginata | reverse complement strand
TATAACAAAAAATCTTGTTGCGAGGAGTATCAATTTAACGAAAAACAGTAGGCTAGGCATGTATACCATGTGTAATCTAGATCTAGATTTCTGGGTCTCTAGATCCAGATTAGAAAAACGTCATGATTAAAAGAAAAACAAATACTTCTTTCCAAAAGCACACCATAATAAATTCAATTCTCGATTGGATTCATGAGCGAAGGATATAAATGTGATATAGAATAAACTGCCCCAAAACCAAACTTGAATTTAATAAGACATTTATATTTATAAAACGAAATGACATAATCTTCTTGGATAAAATGTTTGGCAAGTAAAGTGTGCCTCTCATTCTTGAAAAACACTTTAACCAGGAAGATCGTATCAACCAATATGTTTACATCATTGATTTAGACCATCTAGGCCTACCTATTGCAGGCAACATCAGCCTTTTGAATAAGGAAACTCCATGGATTGGGATAATCCTGGCATTGGCCCGCTGACAGGACTGACGAAATGAAGAGGATGTTAACCCATTTATAACATCAGCGGGCCGATCCCAGGATTAAGCCCATGGATTTATGGACTTGGCACTACATAAGCTCTTGCAATCAACATCAAAGAACATGTTTCATTCCCCATCTCTATGTGCTATAATTAATATGCAGGCAGTGCAGGGTTAAGTGTCTTGACAATGGGGATTCTCTATGTCTCACCATCCGCAGTAAAAGTCATCATAATTATGGCTATTTATAATTATTAATATATTTATCTACTTATGTATTTATCTCTATTAATTTATTAATTTAATTATTTCATTTGTAATTACTTTTATTAATTCATATATTTGTTTATTATTTTCTAAAATTTTATTCCATTAATTTTTTTTCAGAGGGACCTGTAGATGTCTATACCTTCCTACTATACATTCAGATTGGATACAAGGCAATTGTCTTCATAATTTGCCCGTGCATTTAATTTTGTATCAGGCTATTAACATGGAAGGTATTAGAGAAGGTGGGCGCACTGTTCGCTTGAACACAAATCGTCGAGAGGATGTGAGTATGTTACAAGAGCTCAAGGACGTTAATAACAAAACATTGAAAGAGATTGCTCTCAAGCGCAGACAGAAGGAGCAAAAGACACCGGATGAAGAGGAATTGTATAAAAGGTAAAAAATAAAATGGCTTTAAGAAAAATTAAAAGATAATGTTGCACAGTCTACCACATTTTAAAATTTCTGTCTTTATGAAAAATGAGATGTCTGAAAGTTTATCAAGACCTTTCTACGTGGAAAACCAGACATAAATCTGTGCGTTTAATTTCCACTAGTGTATTTTATATTTACAATTGCTTTATATATTCACCAACATCTTGAAGATAACTAAACTCCTAAAAATAGTACAAAAGATTATATTGATAATATGAAAACAAAAAAATCTACCACCAGAAAAATGGGCCCAAAATTTGTACCAGAGCCACCGAAGCGGGAAAGAAAAAGCCATCCTATTTTTCATGATGACATAAAAACAAAGGATTTTAAAAGGGTGAGTTCTGATTGTGATTTCCTTTTATTCAGCTTGACACTCAATAATGCAAAGAGTACAATTAGGGGGATTTTCCTTTTGAAAACTCGAGGAACTTGTCAGAGATATGATAAACACTCCTCCATTTTGTTGCCCTGCTTTGTTTTGCTTTTGTATTTTCATGATAATTTTTTATGTGTTTTAATTAAAAACCATCATTAGGCATTTTTACTTGATTTACATTTTATTAATTTTTCAATAATTTGTAGAGTAGTTTTAGTTAAACTATTGTATCTTTTAACTACATATTTTTTATATATAAATTGAAACTGTGATATACATCTATGATTTATTAGTCAATACAATAATTTAATTAAATTCTTTTACTTAGTTTTAGTTAAATCATTTTACTCTTTAACTACTTTTCCATATATGTATATGCTTTAAAGATATTTAAATCTGTTATAATTTTTATTCACATGCTTACATTGAACATTTGTAATTTATAATTTTACAGGATCAGTACATGGTTATGCCGACAGTACCAGCGTACTCACCTGTAGATCCAGGCCCCAGGATCGTCCTTGAGTCTAGGTCAAGGAAGTACCCATACGTTCATAAGAAACTGACCACCACTGAAGGTAAATGGTTGTTCTTTTTTATTTTCATTCAACAAATGTTTTACATTCAATCTCCATGTTTAGTTTCAAGGCTTATGGCAGAGTGGTTAGTGAGTCATACTTCAGATCTGGAAGTCGCTGGTTCGATTCCGACCATATCATGTTGCAGTTGCCTTGGGAAAGCAGTTTACCCTAATTTTCCCTAGTCCACCCACCTGTAAAATGGGTACTGGCTAAAGGCAGTGCTTGCAATTTGTGGAATGTAAGTATTTGTGCCCCTAACAGGCTGCCGTACTGCAATGCTCTGAAATATGAGTTGAATTTGCTCTGGTGTGTATAGGCCTGCTGGGGTAAATATGTAAAGTCATGAGACTGCCTTTGGCGGGGGAGGACTCTAAACATATTTATTTATTTATTATTATTATTATATCCTGTGAATAAAAAAATTAAGCCATTGCCAGTTACTTAAAAGTATAACATTGTGTGATGTTCTTTGAAACATGAGACTATATGCCTTTATGATAATTTTTTTTTCCTTTGAAATATAGCTATAGTCTAAGCCTATCAGGAGTTGAAGTAATTGAAATGTTCTTTTGTCTAAGAAATGTTCATTCTACCTCAAGATTCATTTACCTGTTTGTTTAAACTTGACCTCCAGTTTGAAGATTCTATCTCTTTCTTAACTTTGCAGATATGAAAAAGCCGAGAGTTTCCACACTGGGTGTTTTGCCTGTCAGATCCAGGTTAGCTACTATCATTTAAAACAGAACAGATTTTGTTTTTAATCAATAATCTGTTTAAATTGAAAAGCTGTAGTTTGTTTAGGAGAATCTAATGTTGCTAAAAATATTGTTTAATCTGCTGAAGCAATGGTATGCTTTGTTGTTGTTATTAATTCTTGTTGTTGTGGTCTTAAAATTTTTAAACTACTTTTCAAAACCTAATTCTTTTATTTGTATGTTATATAGACTGAAGTCATGAAAGGATAATTTGATTAAGACAAACATTTCTTTTTTTATTGTAAACTTTAAAAAAATTGCCTTGTCTTGAAATATCTAAAAAATAAATAAAGACAAAACAAAGAGGGCAAAGGTAATACTTCAATTTTGGTACACAAAGTTTATGTTTGGTGTTTCACATACTGTGTCCATCAAACATCTTTACTTTTAATGTCTTGAACTTTTTGCAAGTGTATTTCAGCAATTAACATTCTTTTTTGATTGTTTGCAGTACTGATATAGTGAACTTAAACGTTGTGATGGAGGGGGCAAGAGCTCCTGTTGAGGCAAATGAGGTATGCTTTGGAATAATTATGTGATAATTATGTGCTAGTTTACTCAAAGCACACTTGTCAAATTTGTTTGCAGTTTATTTTAGTGCTCTTTGAAATCCTATTTGTGTCTTTTGTGTTCGTTTTCCTTGTCTCATATTAGACATTCTTAGGTAGCTGTTTTTGAATAGAATGCGACAGATTTTTATGTCAATCAAGTGATAAGCAACTTGAAAAACAGGTGCTTATTACGCATGGACATTTGTATATTCTCAAAGTAATATGGAATAATAAATATTTATTATTGAAAGGTCCCACCAATCAGAAAACTTAGCAGCCAAGTATTTCAACATGGCTATCAAAACAAGTAAAGAGTTTGTGTTATTCCGTATTGTTTCTTTTTTTAATCTATAATGCTAGAAAACCATAATTCTCAGATTTGGGAAACTTGTTTTTATATAAACTTTAAGCTAGATTTTAGTAAATCAATCTCTTAAACTAGATGAATAAAGAAATGTTTTTTCACAAACCAGCTTTAAATACCCTTAAGTTGCTCTTTTGTTTGTGTCAAATAAGGAAAAAAAAAACTAAGATGTTTAGTTTCCAACTATTGTAGTTTTTTTTTCTTTTCAAAGAAGACTGGCGATGTTTTTAGCCAACCTTTTTCACCTCAACAACTATTTTTTTTTCTTTTCAAAGAAGACTGGCGATATTTTTAGCCAGCCAGATGAGCCAAAACTTTACAACACCCCAGCTACATCATTTGTGGTGCCCAAACTTCCGCTCGGCGAGGATGAAGGCAACAATATGGAAAACATTGCAGAGGAAACAAACAAGTCTGCTAAAGCATCACTGGCTACTAAAAGAAAAAAACCGCCAGACGAAATTGCAAAGACTGAAATCCCAAGAAAACCAGCCATTCTTGCAGGAGAAGGAACTTCCCTGACTGTCCAGTTCCACGAGAGAGCCAAGCCAGCCCCAAAACCATCTTATCTCAAAGATAGACGCAAAATTGCAAGTGAGTGAACCTCTAACACAGGAAAGCTTTAAAACCTATGAGTGGAAGATGACTCTTACATCCTCAAGCAAAAACATAAATAAAGACCCTAATCCCTAATGGGTTGGATGAACTGATAAGAAATCTTGTTTTCACGGTTTCTTCAATTCAGCTGTTTCAAATCTTTCAGCAATATGAGTTTTAGTTTGTCTTGTTTGAGCGATCTCTGTGTTGAAGCCTATGCCATTTTTACAACTATGATCTCTAGAGAAGGGGGCATCTCTAAAATTGTACGTTCCTATCATTGTAGTACTTCTTCAATCATAACACACAATTTTAGAGTTGCCAAACCTGTTATGTTCTCCAGAGGCATAATTTTGTTAAAAAGAATGTCTGATTTTTCAACTGAAAATAAAAAACAGATGAAAGCATTTCTGCTTCTTTTAGTGAGTGAATTTTTGCTCTTAGTCTCCAATCTTTTTAGTTACGTCATTCATTTTTAGCTAATTGTTTATGATTTAGATGTCAGTAAACACACTCATTATGAGTGATATCTATTTATAATTTAGATTGTTTCTGCTTTGATATCTTGAAAACGAAACCCACCGGTATTAAATTTGCCTCAGGAAATGTAATTTGTAGCATTAATTTTTTCTGAACAGTTTTAGTAAGTCAGAAGTTGGATGTATCTTATGTCTTGCAACCAGTCCACTTGCTTGCCCGGCCTATGTAGATGCGGCACCGTTTACTTTACAAGGCATTAATGTGTTTTTAACAATGTCTTTTATGAGCTTTTAGATGTTTGTAAATTGTATAGGCAAATTTGTGATACATTTTTAAGAAATTTTGGAGATTTAAAATATTGAAAAGAAGAGGAAACAAATTTAATTTCCAAAAAGCATTTTCTAAAATTTTAAAATTGTGAGATCATTTGGACTGGTTGTGTAACATATTAACGCAACTTTAACTTCAAAAAGGAAAGAAAAAGATTTTTTGTCAAGAATAGTGGCAACGTTAAGGAACTCTTTCACTTTGTATACTTCAACTCGTATTGAGGTTACTCAAAATATCAAGCTTCTTTTAGACTGGTTGCAAAGTAAATTTGTTACTGTTTATACAGGACCAGACACGGCCTCCAGACCTAGCACTGGGGCCAGCGTGCAGTCGTCTTTAATGAGCGGCGACCTTACCCTGCCTGATGATGCGGTATACAAAAAGTATGATGATGCAATTGCTCATATGGATGATGAAGATGATGTGGAAACTGCTGTTGGAGTGGCAAACAAATCGCAGTCGTCAAGGCCAGATTCTGTAAGTGTAGGACTGCTCTGTAACTTCTTTCTTCTATTTTGTATGTAAAATTTTAATCTTGTAATTTTAATTTGAGACGTACACTCAACTGTTTGTTTAATTTCATGTTTTTGTGAAATATTACAATTATAAATGATGGCCAAATGTCTTGTGCCCAAGGTAAATGAGCCGGATGTTCCAATTTTCACCTCTAAAGAGGTTGCTGTTTTAAATAAAATATTTTTCTTAGCTTCCATCTGTCAAAATTTCTTTAAACTATCAATATTATGTGAAACATATTGAAACTTTCGTTTATTTGAAATATAGAGAAAAAGAAGGAAAACTGAACTTTTAAATGACCCTTTCTCAAAAAGTTAATTTCTAACTTTTGAGTCATTTGCCATGGACTAGAGACAAAATAATAGTCTTTGCATAAAACGAAGCATCCTTATTTTGCGGTAAAGTGTTTTGTTATAATATTCTGCAGGGATCTTGCATTCCTGACAAAGACTTGACTTGATATGCAGCATACTTGAATTACTTGGTTTTATAGAGTATTTTAAGGAGCTAATTATGCGATAGTATAAAATCAGTCAGGGACAGTATTGTCTAACATGATGGCAAAACAGTTTATCATCCTCTTCATTTTTGAAACTGATAACTTGTATAAAAAGATTTCATTTCCTTAAACTGATCAAGTTTGTGTAAATAAGATTTACAGTCCCAGATTTTTAGAGAGTAGGCTATGTTACTTTTGGTTGATAGGCAAAGTAAAAAAAAGAGCAAAAGTTCTCATCTTCTTGCAGGTGAAGTCAGTGAAAGAACTGCTGGAGGAGGCCAAGCGGATTGCCAGCCCTGGCGCTCAGCCCGTTTACAAACAAGTCACGACCACAGTGCCCACAGGTCAGGCGGACTCTGTAGCGGAGCTTTCCCAAGATGCCACTGTCAGAGAGAGAGCACGCAGGCCTGGTGGGAAGAGTGCAAAGTCTACTCACTCCACAAAGTCCAGTAAATCTTCTAAATCTGGAAAAGAGATCAAGACAAAAGGTTAGTATAAAGAAGGATTGGTAACAAGAATTGGTTTTACACATTATCATAAGTTTTAAAAAGTTATGATTAAAATAATCGTGTCTAGATTCTATGGGGTTTTATTTTGTTTTTTTATTGAACTCAATACTATGTATTTCTGATCTTTATTCATGTATACAGCTGTAATGTCTAATTGAAATTTTTGTCACTAGCAGTATTCGGTGTGTCATATTTATTTCAATAAATACCAAGGTATTAAAGATCTTTTAGGCTGCAAAAGGTGGACCACTTCAAGAATCACACCATGAAACTGGACCAGTTCCATCCTCTGGACTCTTGCTAAGAAGACCATGAGCCAAACATGGTCCTTTGTTGTGGTTCTCATTTTAGCTGTGAGACTTTTATCATGCTGGCAAGGAATTCAGGAAAGATGTTATAAGAACTTCCTCAGACAAGCCATGTAGCCTTGCAATAATGTTGTAAGAACTTCCTCAGACAAGCCATGTAGGCCTGCAATAATGTTATAAGAACTTCCTCAGACAAGCATGTAGCTTGCAATAATGTTATAAGAACTTCCTCAGACAAGTCACGTAGGCTTGCAATAATGTTGTAAGAACTTCCTCAGACAAGCCATGTAGGCTTGCAATATTCCAGACACTGGGTGGGTAGCTCTTGTTGTCACTGGCACTGCTTTGAGGCAGCACTTGGAGTCAGGAGTGGAATTCTCTGAGGAATATTGACTGGAGCAGCTGGAAGTCAAACACTTGGTGTGAAAAAGCAGAGTTTTTTAACCTGACTGCATTCATAGCCCTTGCTATGTGTGCAATAATCTGTGTGTCAGGTTTGCACCCTTGTCAAAGGCACTGGGTCACTGAAGCCACCACCCAGCTACAATGGACATTTGGACAATGTATATACACAGACATGGAAAAATACCAGTAACACTGTAATTTCATGATGCTGTGGTCTACTCTCAATTCCAGATAAACGCAAACCCAACCAGCAGCAAGAGACTAAAGTTGAAGAGAAGCGAGGAGAAAGGACAGTGGATGAGATCATTGCGAGCCTTAGAGACCAGTCGGCTTACCAAGTGTAGGATTTAATAGATAGCGATTCCAAAACCAACGTAAATTTTACCATGCTATTTAGAGATAGAGGCAATTGATATGTTTTTGGGTTGGTATTATATATTTACTGGATTCATATTTGTTTCGTTCTTTTTGTGTATAGGTAGAGCTAGCACAAATTGATTTTACATGCCGATTAAAGAAAATCGTTATTTGCAAGTTCATGGTAAAATTTGCACTGACAATTTTTAGTACATAAAATGTTGAAGAATGTGTTTTGAAGGTGATTAGAACACGGTAATGCCATTTTTACTTTTAGTTTTACAATATGAAAACTTTAAGTCCAATTCTTTCCCTTTTGTCCCTTGTATTCTGTGTCTTAAGAGTAAATTAACTTTAGACCTAATTAAGATTTCATATTATTTTTCTGCTCATTTTAAATAGCTTTTAAAAGCCTTTTTAATGATGCATATATAACTTGTAGTCTACTTGTAGACTCATTTTGTGGGGTCCCTGCACAAATGCAATGTGCTCATTTACTTTTGCTAAGCTTTTTTATACCAAAAGGTTAGATTTGTGTCTCTATTAATTGCTTCATCATTTCAGAGAGACGGCGGCCGATAGAAAAATCAAGGAAATCATGAGCCGGGTCATGTCCAGAACAAATGCAGGCCTCAACTTGGATGACAAGGGCGGTAAGAAGGCTTAAGGCTACTTGTAATTTAGGCAAAGAACGCCTGTTTGGAAACTTAATAAGGAATGAGACTAAAGGTAAAACAACAGTAGCATTCTTTTTAGTACACTTTTGAATACCCTTTCATAGAAATTGTCAATTTTTCTTGACTCAAATACAAGTGCAAGTCGATTCATTTCAAGGGAGAACACAAGAGCTTCTTCAAACTTTCAAGTGTTTTGTTTAGAAACCTCTTCTCTTGCTGCCTCAATATACTAATTTTATTTTAATTGATGCCATTTGATCTCGTGTCATGCTGTTGATAAACTTGTTTTTGTCTTTTACTACTCTCCAACTACCCTGCCATTTTTAACAACTGGATTGGGCCATCAGTACGACAGCTTATTTATTAACATAAACCAGCTCTTTTATTAACATAGAATGAAAAACCAGCTCTTTTATTAACATAAAATTAAAAACCAAAAACTTGTTTTGTCAGATGGTGGCGGTGAAACAGATGATGACAGCATGGCAGCCAGTGGGGGAGACAACCTCCTAACTGTCCCAGCATCTGACCTTGACCTCAAGTTGACCCCGGCAGCGACCCCAGACACCACAGGCTCCATGAAGGGAGATAGCCCGCGAGCAGAGGGTGGTTCTATTGTGTCTGCCGGTAGGCCTTACCTTCAAAACAATTGTTTTCATTTTATATACAGTCATGTGCGTATCTTTTGAATTCAGAGAATATAGTTAAACCTTTTCCTAAACCCTCAGCAGTTTGACTAATTTGGACAATTTTTTCAAAATTCAATGGTCTCTTTTTATTATTTTATGTATCAATGAGTATTCTATAATTGGTGCAGGGGTTTAGCAATTTTTTTTCTAAAGAAAACTTAAATTAAAAATGAAAAAGCAAAAACATATTAAAAATAAATCTAAATCTAGGGTTTTGGGTATTGGAAAGATATGTCAGATTTTCTTATCGTATGACTGCTGAGGGTAACTATAACCTTGAATACTTTCAACTTTTCAACTACTGTATTTGGTTGATGACAAATTGTTTTTTTTAATGCTGAAACCAGGAACACATAAGTCCATGCCCTAAGATACTTCTTCATTTTTTTTTCTACATGGCTCACTTTATCATAGATGCATTTGGTGGGTCCATGAAAGACATCGCAGCTAATCAGGAACAGATAGTCGAGGAAAGTGAGGGAGACGGTAAGACATCTAGTATTTAGATTGACTGTGATTTTAGAGCAAAGCTAGATACTCTGAATTTCTTGTGTCAATCTCTTTACTATAAAAAAAATTATGTCTGTCATATTTTATCCCGCAATGCATTATTTATTCATAGCTCAAGCATGTTATGGTTGAAAATATTTTAAAAGAGAAAAGAAATCCAACTTTTTCAATCATTTTTTTTCTAACAAAAGTATCAGCCTGTTGACCTATTAGAACTCTTTACAAGACAAAATAATGTCCACTCAAAGTTTACAAACAGGTCCAATATAGAGACTAGGGGGGTGGGGGGAGGTGCAAGTATTTTGTCAATTTGTCAGAAAAACTCAGATCACTATGAACTATATCAATACATACACAAGTGTTGTCAATGTTTGTCCCCAGGCGTTTCTGTGACTACTAAAACAACAGAGACTGTTCCTACCGGAGGGGACCAGGTGGATGTAAGTAAACTTTGTTTTATTCAAATGTTGCACTTGAAGTATGTATGAAAACTATCCCATTATTTTGTAGAGTTTTTTTTTCATTTCTGACTCAAAATAAAAAAAAAAAACTACAAAACGTCAATGAAACTGGGTTTTTTTTTATTATGGATTCTTTCAATGTCTGAAGTTTGGCATATTTCAAAGTTATATTTGTGTCAAACAAATTCTTTTTAGTATAAGGATGAAAATTGAGAAATTTGGTAAGCTAGCATTGATGCAAGGAATAAAGCTTCTCAAACAACATAAGAAACAAAAAAAAAGAAAAAAAACCTCCCGTAAGTATCAGAATTATTAAGTCATGAATTTATTTACAGAAACATTTTATTGCATGACAAACTTCTGTTTCAGAATGACCATTGAATTAAATATACCAAAAACATTTAGTTCTAGTTCATGATATTATTAAAATTCCACAAATTGGAACTAAGTAAACATAAGATCTCACACAAAAGCATCTGCTTGCATATGCTCTTTTGATGGCATATTTTGGAATGTGTGTAATAATGATAATGTTCCATATGAATTTTTCGTTTATGAGATTACCTTTATACATTGGCAAAGTAATCTGGGGCTTAACAAATTCAAGCCTTATCTTTATTTCGTTATCTTGTTGGTTTCAATCCTAAATGGACTGATTTATCCTTGTGAGTTCTTTTCCATGAGAATTTAGATAACTTTTCAATCTTCCTCTTTTATCATAAATTTTGGTAATAAAAAGCGGTTCAGCTCAACTTAAAGCTCAATTTGTGAATAAATGCTTAAGATTTTCGTAACACCAAAACAATGTTTCTAAAACAGCTCTGATAAAAATTCAAAAGGACCTTCTTATTGAGGCTGACAAAGGCAATAATTTCACTCTTGCTCTCCTTCTTAGCATAAACACAAGAAGACTAGGTGAGGAATGAAAGCTAAGTTCAGGGGATCAGAATTCAAAGGGTTAGTTTTTCTGAAAAAACATATGGGGTTGAATATAATTTTACATTAAGCAAGTACGTGAAATTTTGATCAGAAATGATGGGTTTTCTAGTATGAGGCAACGAGAAAGAGATATGACTTTTTTCAGTTGTCATTTTTCAGGGCGAGCAAGACGATGAAAGTGACTTGTCTGATGACATTGACCTTGACTACGAAGATGTTGGGATGGACTATGTCAACTTTGAGCAGGTTCGTTTGTTCATGCGCTTGATTAGTCTTTCCACAAAAGCACAGGCTTTAAGCAGCAATGTAGCTTTTTGTTTTATAATTAATTCTAAGGTGTGCAGATTTTATGGTTAAGGTGGTGTTTCATGATAAGTCGCGACGGGTTGAACATCAGCCTTCCAAACTTTAGAAAAGACCATTGTTTCAAAGCAAAATGTTTTCTTTTTTTTTATTAGCAGCTTTGAAATCATTGAAATATCTTATGAATTTCATACAAATTTAATGCTTACAAATCTCAGGAAAAACTTCAAGTGCCTCAGAGGAGAGGTATTTTAAGTTTAACTTAGTTATGATTTCATAAGAGCAGTGGCCGTTCATGCTCTACCTCAACACCCTCAGGCTTGGGAAGACCTGATGATGCCAGCCCAGGCCAGCAACGAGGACATCTTGAATGTCCAGGGAGAGCAGAAAGATCTCCAGGGCAGGGGAATGCCTGGCCCTCCCTACAAGGACATCAAGTCCAATGTCCTGGCACCCTCCGTATCTTTCCTGGCTACTTGGGGTCCGCCAACTTCCAGAACGAGGTGAACTTACTTTCTCCTTACAAAATTCTTGAGTGAAAGCTAACATATAGCCCAGACTTGGTAAATGATAATCAATTCAATTTTTTTTTGTAAATTTTTGTATTATGTTTTGCCTACAAATATTTTATTTATGTCAATTTTATACCTGATAAAACTTTTAAAAAATAACTTTTATCTGATTGATGAAAGTTTGTAAAATTTTCTTTACAACGTTTTATGATAATAAAATTACTGATTGCTGAAAGCCTACCTTGTAATTTTTTTTTTGGGGGGGAGGGGCAATTTGTTTATTGGTGTTCTTTTATAGATGAAAGCCAAATCAACATTAGTTTAGTATGGGTACATATGCAACTCATATCAAGATTCTGTCAAAGCTACACCCCAAGTTACTATGCACAGAATTGTGATCTTAATCATGTAAATTTTTGTATGCCATACACCTTAGTTTGGCTCTATGAACCTCTTTTTTTAAATATGCATTCTAAATTGACGGACACTGAGGATCCTGAAATTACATTCTCATCATGAAAACTTTATTCAAATATCCTGTTTTGTATCAAGTTTAACAATGCTTACATTCCTAAGTCACTCAGTAGCTGTTGAAACACACTTAGATTTATCCCATGACATTGTTTTAGCGACATCTTTCTTGACTTATGTTGTTTGCTTTTTGAGTTTTAACGTTAAACGGAAACGTATCGGAAATCTTGAGAATTCGTAATTTATACATTGTTTGTATATCTGGAAAAAAATTCCATGAAACGCAAATTTGGTCAAAATACAGAAGAATGCATAATACTACACCTTGAAAGAAATCTAAGTATTTAACACTTTGGTGAACTATATGGAATAAATCTTGTTACAAGTCCAAATGAGACGAGTGTTGCAACTTTCACATTACAACATATTCATGTATGAAACAGTTTTTGAAGCTTCCAAAGTTCAAAGTCATGTGAGATTATTAAAGACTTGAGGACGGAACTCTAAACATCTTTTTATGAAAAATTTATAGAGAAAGAAAAATAAATCTCTCTATAGTAGGCATTTCACTAAAATAAAATTTTCAACTTTACACTCTTGTGGACTCATATTGAGACTTAATATATCATATTGTTTAAGCATTCAGCAAAGTGGACTAAACATTTACTATTCCACTTGAGGCAAGAAAAGATAAAATCGGTCGTTGTAAACATAAACGTAACACATAATGAATGAGTAGACGAGATTAATTTACCATAAAGTGTGATGCTGGTTTCAGGAAAGAGCTGGCTGGTGAGATCAAGGGCAAGCAGGACAGAGAGTTCAGCAAGAATATTCATCACTTCAGTCGCATGAGCACCGAGTTTCAACTTCCTGCTGAACTAATGCATGTTGGGAGGAAATACCACACCCCTGACCGCTTCCCGAGTGTCATGCCAGAACAACCGTACAGGGTAAGGTCAGAGCTTGCAGGAACTTAAGTCATGCCAGAGCAGCCATATAGGGTAAGGTCAGAGCTTGCAGGAACTTAAGTCATGCCGAGCTTTATAAAGTTGATGAAATAGTACCAATTTCAGAGCTTGCAGGAACTAAAGTCATGCCGAGCTTTATAAAGTTGGGGAAATAGTACATAAGCTGCAGAAATAAGGTATTTTAAAACATCCTGACCATCTCTGCTATAGATGAACTAGACAGTTTTGATACATGCAATAGATACAACACTGCCATGTGATCCCATGAGAATTTCCATACAGTAATCAGGAGGAGAGAGAGCTGAAAGTGTATGTGCTCAATGCCATGATAGGGCCTTGCTAAGACCTACCTGCTAGGAACATTGCACATGGCAAGACGAAGAAGTTAATGGAGAAAGAGACTGGTACACAGTACAGAGGAGTGAACCTTTTATTTTTTATAAATCGGAAAAGTGAAAAAAAAACTTAAATTAAAACTTGCTGTCTGCATATATTGCTAAATCAAAAGTATTGAAAGTTGTATCTTTGTAAGCTTGGACGCCAGTGCAGGTCTCACTGTCTTTCTGTTAGGAGTTTGGTTTTAGTGAACAGGATTTTTGTGCTGTGTTTTTGGAGTTGTTTTTCTTTTTTGTCCACAGTTCCAGCGCGGTGAACTTTCACCCCTGCTGGAGAGTGACAGTCCCTCAACCAGCAGCAGCGTCCGCCTGGAACAGGCAGCCCAAAGGGTTGTCCAAGAGGCCCACAAAGTTCAGGTGGAAGAAACCGGTGGTTCAAACACAGCATCACTGCTAGAGTGGCAGTTGAGGGCAGAGAATATGGTGAGTGTTTTCTCTTTTAATTTTTCTTAAAACTTACAAGCGATCATGTTTCTTATAAAAAGCAATACGAATAGCCTTACCTCAAAATTTTACCTGAACCAAAGAATTGATAAAGTTTAGCCCCTAAGGGTATATGTTTACACTATGGTTGAAATCAATACCAGTCTTCAAGGTTTAATGTGCAGATGGTCCTCAAATGTAAGTCTAGTGACAGAGTTTTCCTGCTCAGAGTTATTTGGGTATTCAATCTGAGAAACCTCCTCGAAGAGGTTGGAGAAGTTATTATTGATACTTTGTTAACTTCAAGTTATTATATTGAAATAGATCAAAGCAGACCTTTTTTTTTTTAAAGATATCAATTCAAATTTTCAAAGTTTAAAGCTGACAGATGCCAAATTTAACTTTTCTTGTTTTGAGCTTCCGTGTCAATGTTTTTATTTTTGTTGTTTTTGTTATAATGAAAAGCATCATAAATTTACAATCAACGCAGAGTAAACCTAGTCAAAGTTGATTCCAATAAAATACGTTCAAACCAACTGGGACCTCACTATTAAGCTACTTTTATGGTGAAGCTACACAATTTTTCTTTCAAAATAGAATTAAATTTTTTATCTCTTTTTGTGGCTGACCATTTCTTGATAAATGTTTTTGCTGACAGTGAAATCTTAACACATGTCTCTGATCTCCACAGCTGAATGAAAACTACACACTAGCAGGAGAGAAAGCTTCTATACTGACCGACGAGTCGCAGGTCTACTGGAACCCTGCACCCCCAAAGCTTGGGGCGGCCTCACATTTAGTGCGGCAGATTTTGTTCCCTCAGGTACCTTCTTACAATAGAGACCGCTGGAACAAATGATCAGAGTAAACGATAACTATTAAGGACTCAAAACATTTTGCAAAAAAATTTTAATTTTTCTTTTTGCTGTTTTTGTGACAGCTATGGTAAATGCTAAAATCAAAACATTTAAAATTTTGGATATAATAAATCTTAAATACATTTTTCCCCAGTACTGTGTTGAGGAGCTGGATGAGTTTGGACGGGTTCGCGTTCCTGTACCTGGCGATGAAGAAAGTGACAGCAGTGAAGAAGAAGAGGAGGAAACGATTTCATTGGAGGATAAAGCTGCGCTTGAGAGGTAAGGACACATGGAAAAGAGATATAAAGAAGGCAATGTAAAGTTATAAGTAGAAGAAAAAAGAAAGGGAGGCAGGGGGATAAATAAAAAAGGGAGTAAGATAGCCACAGAAAGACAGGGAAGGGGGGCAAGTTTGGTTAAGAGAAGAAGGGAGCAAAATAGCAGGTTGGGGATGAAGAGAGAAAAGAGTCATTCTTTAAAAAATCTTGATAAGAAAAGAAGCTTGGAACTTTTGAGAATATTCTAGGAGGAGTTTAAACCCAAAAATGAGAGGTGAAGAAAGTGTGAAACAAAAATAATAGAGAATAATGCATTTAACAACTGGTCCAAATGATTTGGTTGTCACAATTTCAAAATTCCAAGGAATTAAAATTTTAGCAATTTGTTTTTCCTGACTTCAGGCGTTGAAAATTTCATCAAGTTATTACAACTTGAAGGATTGATAGAAAATTTTTTTTGTAAGATTTAAGACATAAAGAGAAAGTGGAATATGTACTTTCTGAGGTTGTTTTTTTTTTTCCTTAAATCCAAATCACAGTTTCTGAAATTAGACTCATTTGGACTGGTTACAAAACATGTAAAGAAATAATTGGAAAGTTGGCCTACATGAGGGAATCTAACCTTTTGTAACAAAGAAAAAGTCACTTTGGCTGTTTTTTTTTATTCATTTACAGAACAGTACGGAGGAGACACAACTCCTCTGAAACTTTGACAGCCTTTAGTCGAGAAAAAACTTTAGGTAAGTAGAATCAAGTGAAATATAATCTTCCTGCTTGAAACTTTGGTATCTGATTTATTTATAGGTTCTACGTCCAAATCCTACCATTAATAATCCACAATAAAATTCTCTGAGGTGGTAAAAAATAACTGCATGGACTTAATCATTTCAAAGTAAAATTAGACTGTCATAATAGCACAACAACATAATTACAAAACTCATTAGCAATGTTAATATGTAGCATCATATTATTTGAAGTCATTTAATGATAATGGGTAAAAGGCAGACACAGACTAATGGTGTGCTGCTTGTAACAGCTGCACTAATAAAGGAGACAACTTTTAAGTCTAATGTGTTATTAAGTGGCTGCACAGGAAAACTTAAGAAAGCAAAATTGGCTGGTGAATCGAAAAGCAAATTCAGTTCCTTTTTGTATTTTTTCCCCTTATATAGTGAGTATGTACAGCAAAATGGATGAAGATCAGTCGGATAAAGTATCTTCCTACCATGATGATGGTGTAGACACCGAGCTTGGGGAAGACGTTCCAGACTCAGCGTTAGATGAAGAGAAATCGGCTGCCGTTGTGATCCCTGTTGCGAGCGTTGATGCTGTTGGTGCTGGCGCAGATGTTGATATGAAGGGAATACCCCCTCGAGAGGAAGAGGATGAAGAGGAAATGTTGGCTCGGCTAGGAGACAGCCAGTCAGTGATCATGAGACCAAGGAGTAAAAAAGGAGATATGACTTTTCAGTGAGTGCTTTGTTATCCTTTCTCTCTTTCTTCTCCTGTCTCCCTCCGTCTACCTCTCTTCTGTTTTTGCCTTCATCTTCTTTCTCCCTCCTTCTACCCTTCCTCTCTACTCTTCCTCCCTCTCACCCTTACATGCCCCTTTCTTTTGTGTGTGTGAGTCTCCCTTTTTTAAAGTTTCTTTTTGCTTGTTTTCTTCTGTACTCTTCTCTCTCTCTTTGCTCACTTTCTTTCTCTGTATATCTTTCTCCTTCTGTTTTGCATGACATCCGTTTTTATTACTTTTTTTTTCAATTCAATGATACACTAACAAAGATATTTGTTGGCTTTACTGCTATTTAGCAGAATCGTTACTCAATTCAATTCCATCTTGCTTTCTTTTTTTTGTTGCGCTATGTTTTGTAAAAACTAGTTCCACTTTCTAGTATTTGTTTCTAAGAAATAAAAACTTGTAAAAACAAAATTCAGGCATATGATCTAACTATGGTCTAGTCCTTTTAGTCAACCTATCTGTGTATTTCACTATTCAGAAATGTAAAGAATTTTCTCAAGTAGTTGCTAAAAAAAGCAGATTAAAGAGCTTCCAAAGATAGTCGTCAGGTTTTTTGCTGTTTATTTACTTCCCCTTCTGTATCTTCTTGAGGAAGGACTATAGTTTTCATACATTGTGCAATGAGCTTTGCTATTAACTTGATAGGACGATGCAAAATGTGTTCGTATTATTTTGGTTTTGTCCACAAAGTATGATTGTATGTCCTCAGACGAGCCAGTTCTGCCCCAAACCTGGTTGCTACCAATGATGACACCTTGATTGTTCCACAGGACTTTAACACTGCCATCCATGAGGTACACAGGGTTTTTTAAACACAGACAAATTTAAAACTCTAACCTCATAGCTTTCACAAAAACAACTTTAACTCTTTGAAGAAGTCATGACTTCATTTCTCAAAGTATTACGTAAATAAAAACAAAAAAAGCATAGCAACGACAGGCTATAGTTTTAATAAGATAAAATAAACTCAGTTAAAAAGTTTTGTATTTAAAACTTGAAAAGCTTTCTCTTTTTCTTTTGTTTCGTGCGAACATACTGTTCTCTAGGGTTTTATTAATTTTTTTATAAACATTGTAATTATCATTTCTTGCGATGCTATTTGGGGTTTTTGAATAAGCTATCTCTTTCTGGATCAATGAAAAATACTTTTCAAGTTTAATGATCTGAGTGAAATTATTTTCTTTGAACTTAAGATCACAGAGCAGAAGCGACTTTTGGAGAAAGCAAAGAGACAGGTCCGAGTTCAAGAGGCTTTTGAAGAACTGGAGAAAATGGAAAACTTGGAAAAGCAGCAGCAACAACAAGAGGAACAAGAGATTGACGCGGATGAACAAGCACAAGTAGGGAAAAATAGAAAAACAGAAAATACGTAAATTGTTTGTATCAAGAATGAAGTTAGAGGGCAAATTATCATTCCTTTTTGAAAACTTCCTTTTTGCAAGCCAATTTATTGCAGGCAAGAACAATAATTTTGTACTTAATTCTCATTCCCTATAAATACACAGTTTTTCCATTGTTACATGCTCAATTTGTAAGAAAAAGATGTAACCTAAAAATGAAACAAAAGTGTGGGAAAGACTTTAAATTTTAATTTTACAACTGCTTGATAAAAGAATTGTACATTTCAACTTTTTCATTGTCATCCTATATTTATTTCCAACTGTAATATCTTTAATTTACCCTAGTTTTCTGCTTGCTGAATAATGCACACAAACAAATTTGAACTGCTGTTATTAGGTGCAACAAGATGATCACCAGGCGCTGGAGGACTACAACATTTTGACTGTCAATCATCCACCAAAACCAAGTGAGAGAAACATTAAGTGTTTTAACTTTATAGCTTGTTTGAATAACACCACTGATTAAATCTTGTCTCAGCTATTAACTACGAAAAAGCAATCTCACAATGTCAATGAAATGATGTTTTTGTTTTACTTTTTACTTGAGGTATAAGACATGTTCACATAAACATTTTCCTATTCTTAAAAAAATCTTTAATTTCATTCATTTTGCGTGACTTGCTTCCCGTTTGGTCTTTCAGATTCGTGTGTAACCAAAAGCTTTAGAACTAGGCCTTTTCAAGGTGCTAGGCCTAATATGCATTTGCTCGAGAAGCTAAACGTAACCTTTGTAATATTGACCTGTTAAGTTTCTCTGTACGCAGCAACAATCTTAACGTAGCTGTTTCCTCTGTTTGCCCCCTAGTTCTCTTTAGCATTTACAAGACTTATATAGAGGCAGGAAACAAGCAGACCAAATGACTTTGTATACATTTTCCTTTGCATTTTGTATTTTTCCCATCTTTGTGAAGGATCATGTGAATCCCTTTTTTGTAGGATGTAAAAAGGTGGATAGTTTTTAAAAAATTATAAAAGATTGAAAAAGAATAAGAATTAGAAGTATAGGATGAGTGTTCAGAGTTGTGTCAAGAAAAATTCTCATTACTTGAATTTTTATAGATTTTTGGCTAAATTTCAACAAAACATCTTTTTGGTCTGCTTCAATATTCATAAGATTTCTGAAAATACTCTCATCTTGCATTGCTTTAGGAAAGAAATTTATCTGCATTTCCCTCACTGCATTCACCAGTAAAATGGGTATTGGCTAAAGGCAGTGCTTGAAATTTGTGGAATGTTAGATCTGAGCGCCTAACAGGCTGCCGTGCTGTAATGCTCTGAAATATGAGTTGAATTTGCTTTGGAAGTTGTCCGCCTGCTGGGGGTAATATGTTGCCTTGAGGCTGCCTTCAGCAGAAGAAGACTATTACCATTTTTAAAATTTTGTTTTCACCATTGATTATCTTCTCCCTGGTCATCTACTTCACAGCTGAAGAGGAACTGACCCCCGCGGAGAAAGCCTTACTAGCTGGACGGAACTATGTCATTCTGCCGAGAAAGTAAGTTTTGCTTTGGGGGATTCAGAGATCATTTGAGTAAAACTATAAAGCTTTTTTTGTGTTTTAATTTTGAACACAGTTTAATGCACATGATCTTAAATACTTTGAAATCAAAGAGGTGTATTCCTAGTCTTTATGAATGTAAACTAATATGGGAAAATATGTTGTTTTATATAAAAAGTCAAGTTGAAAAAAGAGTTTAAACTTGTGAACGTTACAAATGTATTGTGACAGAGATAGATGTGATATACTTAGATGTGATATGCCTTCACCAAATATTAAAAAATCTTTCTTCATTTTGTTTCCTTCAGGAAGAAAAAGAAACGAGGCCGCAACACCATGGACATGGCTAAGATTGAGGCTGTAGAGAAGATGCTCACACAGATACCACCAAATCGTCTAACGAGGCACGGCTCTATGCCCAAGCTGAACAAAATTATTGAGAGAGAGATGAGAGTGCCTTGGTAGGTTTTGAAGGATTTATAAAATTATAATTATGTCTTAGGCCCAGTGCAAACAACTGATATGGTGCAATTTTTAATTCAAAAGGTGGTGATTTTTCGAACAGTGCATTTTTTAAAATTTCAAAACGGTAAAAATTGCAAGAACCTATCAACATTATGTGGAAAGATATTAAAACTTCTAGTTAATTCAAAAAAAAGAAAAAAAAAAACTAAAGATTTTTTGAAGTCTCTTTTCTCAAATTAGAATTTCCAATACCTGGCTTATTTGCAATGGTAACGAGATGTATGTGTCTCCTTTAATAAAAGTTGAATAAAAAGCATAAAAACAATTCAATATCTTTTTTTACTTCAATGAAGTATCATTAAAAGAAAACCAAGGAGACTATAACAAATGTAATGTGCATTTTTAATTTGCTTTTACAATGTAATAATATAGCAATGAATTCTTTAAATTGTCTTTCATTCAGGCAAGTAAGGTCCTACCGAGCGAGTATTCCTGACCTGCTCAACTTTGAAGAATATAAAACAAGGAAAAGAATGCCGTAAGTGTTTATCCTAGTGACGATATCTATTGTTACTCAAGTATAAAAAATAACTAGGTCATCAGTTTTGCCATGATTATTTGACAAAATACAATGGTTTTTTTTAGATTGAAATTGTTACATGATAAAGTTACAACACTATTTTTAACCCTTCGAATTTATGATGTAATCCAAGAGTTTTAACTCTTTTGTGAAAATGTAGACAACGCTGGGTTAATGTTTACAAATCTATTAAATCCATATCTAGTTTCAGGAGATAGAAAATATTAGTTCTGTGTTTTATGAATGCAGATGAGTTCTGGATTCTGAGGACTTCAAAGTCTACTGTAACATAAATCAGCACTTCCCCTGTAACATAAATTGAAACTAAATTAACAGCGCTAAAGTTTAATGGGGTACTTCTTACCTATGCTTTTTTGTTTGCTCATTTACTGGCTGGTAAAGATGTAAATTTAGCATTCTGCAGATTTTTTTTGGGGGGAATAGACTCTTTTATGTGTTTTTTTATGAAAAGGCTTAACTTGTTTGAATAAATGAGGTTTAATATTATTTGGTTCTCAATTCTCAGAGCTGATGATGAAGAGAGAGAGTGGGTGCGCGGCATTTGGAACAAATGGTTTGATGAGGTTTTTCCTCCAACACCGGATGTATCAGAAGATGAAGATGAAGTTGAGGAGACAACTACTGACGCTGTCGAGAAAAAAGAGGAGAAGAAAAAGTGGGTGATAAAAATTCCTTAGAAGAAATCACAATAAGTCTTTTTGTTTAGCCTTTTGTTGAGCAAGGTAATAGGTTAAGGTTTTTTTTTAATCCATTACACTCAACTCTTTGTGGAGAATAAATCGTAAGATTTAAAATCAGGAACAATTTGTGAACTGTAGAAATATAAGGTTCTGAAAAAGGCAAGGTTAAAATGATTTGTTAAGCAAATGAGAGTTAGAAAGTAGAAAACTGTGTCTTTGAAAATGTGGATACAATTAGCATCAGATCGGTGAATCAAGAGGGCAAAAATAAAACTGCTGCTTTTGCCAGAGAGCAAGTTCTTAAAAAATAAAATTCTTCTTCTTTTTTATTTGATGTTCTCTCTAGCCTAGCACAAGATGAGAAAGAAGGTGAGTAAAATGGAATTTTGATATCAACATGGCGTGAATCAAGTGGCCAAACTACTGATTTTAGTAAATTTCTGCTTTGAGAAAAAGCCCTGTGAAATTTTTCATTATCCTGACAAATGTTATACAATTTTAGTTTCAAAATGGACAATAATCCTAGCAGTTTCACATACTTACTTTTGCCGCCTCATAATTGCCTTAAGTGTTAGTTCTAAATAAAAAGACATTCCTGTGGCCCTGTGGCACTTCCAGGGGTCATAAGAATATGAAGCTTGCAGATTTAATATTTTATTGAATTTTTCTCTTTTGTTTCCAATCAGGAAAAAAGATCCTATCTCTGAAATTCTGTCGCAAGATGTGGAAGAAATTGACCCCATTGCGGACACACCTGAAAATGCCCAGATTTATCAGGTACAGCTCTAACAGCACTGGCAGAGACAATGAACATAATCCCTTGGGATTCAATGCATTTAATGTTTGCCATTCCTTTGAATTGTTTATATTGACTTACCGTTTGTAAATTTTTTATGTGTATGTTATAATTTGATTACCTCTGTCTTTTATTTCAAATATTTTTTTTAAGTAGAGCTGTTTTGAGCACTCTTTGTGGATGACAGGTCCAGATAGGGTCATTGTTACTAATATGATTAATATTTTTATTTTTACTAAAATTATCTTTATTATTATCATTATGAGGTATTAAAAAGTACCTAATGCCTTTAAACAATTAGATTTTTAGAAATTCACTTTTCTCCCATTAGATTTTGTGTGAGGAGATAGACAAGCTCTCGGATGTCATAGGCAAGATGTTCAACCCATCTGCCTTCCATTTCTGCAGGAGAGGCGCCCTCTACAGGAAGGTAACTTCATAGTTTAATGCTCAATGCACGATACAGACAACCAGTACAGCATTCTTGTTGTCTCTTTGACTTCTTTTAACCAATATCTTAGTGCTTGTTCATTTCATACACTTCTCTTTTTACATTGGCTGAATGAGTCAGATATGTCATATTACACATTCAAGGCTTTGCATTTTTTTTTAGAAATGCATTTTTTTGAGCTGACAATGTATAAAAATTTCATGAAGCTGTCAACATTTCGTTAAAAGATTTCAAAACGTCTGTTGATATTAAAGGTAGAGATACGAAGATAAAGCTGGCTTTTAAAAGGCATTCTTTTATCAGGTAATGATTTACAACTTTTGGCTTATTATCCTGTTTCATGCAGTGATAAAAAGGCTTTTAAGGCAACTTGGTAATGTAGCTAGTTTTTTAGGTTAGAAACTGAAAAAAAAAGCATTGTTAAAAAAATTGCAGAGATTGAGTATTTAAACTGCTACATGAGACTAGTTTAAAGAGATTGCAGGAAATAAAACTATACTTGATACTCATGTTCTCTGGTCATGTGGTCCATCAAACTTCAGTTCCAACACAAGCTCAGAATATTTATTAAGGTTATGGTAGTAGGTGCTTTCTCTTTTCTCTGAAATAGTGTAAGCTGTTAACTCTATAGGGTTTTAATTTCACTCATGTCTTTTTGAAAGTTTCAGCTGAGATGACATAGATGTTTGCCCATAAATATCTGATATCTGCAAGTATTTGTTTTGATCAGCGCTTTTTTGTCTTTTTTTTTTCAATAATCAGAAAATTCTGAACTTCTGTCATGAAATTTTTTTAAAAAGATAATCAGGCTAATGTTGTGCCTTAAACATTTCTTGATGCTTCCAGATTGGCCAACTCAAGAGAGCAGAAAATGACCTTGACAAGTAGGCAGCACTATTTTTTTGCAACCTGTCTGAGAAAATATTTTTGCATATTTAAAAGTTTTTTTTTGTTAAGGGTTATTTTAATAGTATTTGTATCTAAAGTACTAAAAATTCCACAATTAAGCCTACCCTTTGGAAATGTTGCACACTTAATTTATGGGGTGTGGGTTAAGCAATATTTTTTTACAATTCAAAAGGATAGTGCCTTTTTGAAGGATAAATTGACTAAAACTGTTAAATGCATTTAATTTGCAGATGAAACATAATAATATACTTGATCATGGTCTGTCAGGCTTGTCTGGGGAAGTCGCATACATGTCCCATCAGGCTCAGCATAACTTTTAAATATTTCAAATTTCATGCAAAGCTTTTAAATAAGTGTTTGTTCGTAGCTTTTGTAATATACACATTTCTGCACTAGCTACGCTTGGAAACATTGTTAAATTCTACAGCCCAATTTTTCTCTCATCTCAGAGCGATCTCAATGGAGCCAGGCCTTCTTGACGCCTACTGGCACCGACATCTGCTTTACATCCTTCAGGACCGCAAGTCTGCTGCCCTTGAGGATCTGAACCTCATTATGAAGACAAACAAGAACCATTCTGGTGCCTATAGATCTATGTAGGTTTTTTAATTTTTTAAAATTTTCTTGCACAAAAGTCCACAACATAGCCTACACAAACTATTTCACAATGTTAGCAGCTTTCTACTTGCATCAGATACATTTTTTGCAATCTCATGTATGTGCTTTAGGAAAGAAAAGTTTTTAACTCCTAATTTTGAACCAACTATAGTTTTTAAAGATTGCATTTGCTTTGTACTTTTAGTTACAAATTTTTCAAAAAAAAAAGAAAAATGTTCTTTCAAAGTACTACCATATGTCTTACTCTTGGTGCAATTTTTTTTTTTTTAGAAAATGTACAATTTATTCTTTAAAAAATTTTGCTGCAACTTTTATCACCCTGCAATTCTTCTTGTACCAATTTGGGAAAAAGGTGACCTTTAAGAAAACTTGACACAGAGAGCCAACAACCTAAGGCTAAAACATTTTTAATTTCATTTATAGGGCAGAAATTTACAAGCGTCAAGATGACATCACAATGGCTATCATTAACTATTCCTCCGCCATCAAGTATAACCCTCTCGACCATGAAGCTCACTACCAGCGAGCGCAACTGTATGAACAGGTACAGTAATAGCGGTACCATAGTTACCACTGGTATGTTAGTCAACTCAACAAGTAAACCCTTCAGGCACAGCAATAACAGTATCATAGTTACCACTGGTATGTTAGTCCAAAATTAACAATTGATTTTGGGGTATTTAGTTTTTAGTCCAAAAAAAATATTGATATTGATGATATAGCTAGGTGTCAGACTTTTTAATTGAACGTTGGTGTATTAGTATCTATAGAAAAACTAGACCATCAGTCAAATAATACAGGCAGCTTTATGTATCATCTAATGGGAATAAAAAGTCTTTCACAACCTCCAATTGGTCAATATACATTACACAAAAAAGCTGACTTACATCTCAGCTGCTTTTGAAATCATTTTGTTCCAAACTTATGCTCATCACAAGCTTTTTTATTGCATCTGCTCAGATTTTTTTCCCGGTATGAATGTTTAAAAACAAAATTTTCTGCCTCCAGAGAGGAGAGATGCTGCTAGCAATGGAAGATTTCACCCAGGCTATGAAGATCATGCCTTCACGCACCGATGCTATCATGAAGCATGGAATGTACTATTTTGAAAATGAGTAAGTTGAATAACTTATATCCCAAAGACAAGAGCTGTAATGGGTCTCCACATGTGCTGAAGTTTTGTGAGCCTCGGGTCTGTATGCAGCGTAATCAGAGTGCAATTATATTTTGTTTCAAAATTATGTATAGTCTAAGAGGAAATTTTGAACGAAAAATGAAAAAAAAAATCATGTTTCATGGCTTTTTTTAGAGTACTTTAATGAACAGCTGGTGGAGATTAATGATTATGCATGGCATTTTTGGAAATCTGGAATCCACAAACAAAGATATCTAAAAAGTCACAGAAATCCTGCAGTATACTATAAGTATTTAATGGTTGAGTTTGAGGTTTATTTTGTTGTTTTAGAGGTCTTTCTTGTAATGGGAAATCGTTTATCTCTTTTTGCTTGAAGTTCAGAGAGGGATGACTATCATGTATCAATTGCTAAAAGGAATATTTGGCTAAGTGGTAGTTTTATCAAAGAGTATTTGACAAATTGGTATAAGTTATTAGAACAATGGAAGAAAACTTTGGCATCCCATATTTAGTCATGTCAGGCTTTGTTTTATTTGTTAATGTTTTTTTTTCAGCAACAACAGAACATGCTTGCCTTTGATGTTTACCTTAACTTCGTAGGATGTAGAAACAATTTGAGACCACTGAAAAACTGCTTAGAATAGGCTGACGTTTCATGAATATTACCTTTGTTTGTTTTTTAACATAGAAACTGGACTCATGCGATTAACGACTTCACCGAACTCCTGCGAGTAGATCCTCTAAACTCCACTGCTTACCTGTTTCGAGGCCGAGCGTATGCCAAGATGAGCAACTGGGTACCGGCGGTTCACGACCTCAGCGCTGCCATACACCTGGACCCGTATTCTTGGGAGGCTTTTTATCAGCGGGCTTGTATTCTGAGAAAGTAGGTTCATGGTTTCATGGCTGTCATTTCATGAGGTTTCAAATAGATAATAGTATTAGTACAATGTAATTATTTTAGTCTGATTTAGCCGAAGTTTGTTCTGGCAGCACACTTGTTTTGTTACAGGAGTGCAATAAAAACATCTAACTTCTACAAAAATCTTTGTAATGACTTTTTGTTGTTGAATCTCTTTTTGCAAAAGGATTACTTAATCAAATTTTGAGACTGAGGGAACCAAAATGGATAAGTTTTCTCTCCAATGCTGTCAGGTGTAAGGTAGATGAGGTAGGAGGATTTTAGTTTATTTTTTAAATTTTACTAAGGAAGAAGATGAAAATTGTGCATAGAAATTACAGAAAGGTTTCTAAACTGAATACATCTTGTTTTTTAAAGACTCTATGTAAGGAGAAAAATGAGAGATGTTAATTGGAAAAAAAATAAAATATTATTTTGCCTTTTTTTTCTGCCAGAGCTCATCCAATGCGAGCCTTAATGGATTACAGTGTTTCCCTTCTGTTGAATGATTCCGAGGAAAATTTAATGTCGTACTTACACAGAGGAATTCTTTACAATTCCCTTGGAAAGTAAGTATTTCATTACGGCATGGAAAAACTTCTTTCTTTTCTCGCTCTTATGTGTATTTGCTTGCAGGGGCAAATATGTAAAGTCTTGAGACAGCCTTAAATGATTGAAGACTAGAACTATAATTTGTTTTTGTTTAAGGTTTTTAAAAAAATTAGATCTCCTGACCATTTATTGCTTTTTCTTAATCTAATTCGTTCTTGTACGATTTAGTCAGTTGTCGTTAAGAGAGACATACAGTTTTAACATTAGCTATCTTACTGCTGCTTTATATACAGTGTTTAATTTATCAGACCAGAGGATGCTATTCCGGACTTTGAGAGTGTTCTGAGACTCAACAAAGACATTGCGGCAGCTCATGTGAACCTGGGCCTCATCTACATGACCAAGCATTCCAACTATCACAGGTTTGTCACCATAGCTATTCTTTGAGTGTGGTTAGTGTATGGTGCTGCAAGTCTGAAAGTTAACAGAGACATGAAGGTAAATGGGATACCAAGCTTTGAGTATTATTTTTAAGTTGCAGATTTGGAATGTCAGAGTGTTAAGACCATTTGTCTTGATTTTGAAGAAAATGATTAAAAGAATTTTTGAAGCAGTATGTGTTATGAGGATTTAATTCAATTGTCTCGCAGCCCACACAAGGTACTTAGATGTAGCAGTAAACTCTGTGCTGTAGGCCTAAGCATATTTGGTACCAGGATCAAGTGTCATGAAAATAAAAAATTATACCTCCAGGTATTTTTTATTGCGCACTTGATCCTTCTTTCGTATATGAATGGGCACTAGATTACATTCATTCATTCATCAATGCCCGTCCGCTGCGACGTCAACTGACGTCTCTGCCTGGGCTGATCTGTATATTGCTGCCATCAGGTGCTTCCAGTTGGATCTGTTCTGTGCTATGTCGCGAAGGTGGGCAAGGT